>CAJVPV010001752.1:0-14778 GCA_910591835.1 Acaulospora morrowiae | reverse complement strand
CTAATATCTAACACTTTCACTTACCTCGTGCCACATCTCCACGCCTCTTTCGACGTTACACGATCGGCGATCGCAACGTAGCGACAGACTCACCATTATCACCCCCAACAATATAAAAAAACATATTGAATAAATATAAGATTATTAAGAATATAATTTATTTAAAACACCTTTTTCTAATAACATTGTTTTAATTATTTAAAAATATATTTATAACATTGTATAAAAATAATAAATCAATATAATTAATTTTAAAATATTTATAAAAAAATTGATATAACAAAAAAAATTAATTTTTAGAAAACAAATTTATATTACTTTAAAAATATATATTCTATAATAATAATTTTCAAAAGTAAAAAGAATAAATAAACAAATTTAAAATTTGAATAAAATAATAACTTTAAATGTATTAGTTGAATAGTTAAAAATTGGTTATTTAATAAAATAAATTAATTATTAAATAGTTCAAACCTTGATTTAATAGAAAATTTATAAAGTATTATTAAAAAAAAATAGAAAAAGATTTTATATAACTTAGAAAACTTGAAAAATCAATAAAGAAAAAACATAATAAAAATTTTTTTAAAAAAATAAGAATATTTAAAATAATCAATGAAAAAATAAATAAAAAGAATAAATTATTAAAAATTTTAATAACTTTGAATAAATAGAAATATATTAGAAAAAATAGTAAAAAATACTAACTAAATAAAATTTATAATTATTTATTATCATATACTGTTATAATTATAATAAATTTATTTTTAGATATTCTAATATCATATTTTATTCGTAACATACTTAAATTTAATATACTTTTTTCTCTATAATTAAACCCTTGTTGAACTTATTTACTTATAAATGTTAATATATTACAACTAAAGCTATTTCTTTTAACTTAAATGGATTTTCTGCTACTGTTATATATTGATCTATTTAATTTTAAAGATTTATTGAATAGTGTAACAATATATATATTGATAAAAATAAACAAAAACAATAAAATTTTATATAAAAATGAAATGTAGTTTTATTTTTTGAATTTATTAATACTTATAAAAAAATAATATGTCTGTTTGTTTTAAATTAGAAGTAAAAGCATAATTGTGTATTGTTTTAAATTAAAAATGTTTTTTTTCTAATTAATATATTATAGCTTGAAAATTGTTTAAAGACACGTTATTGTTTGATTGATGAGTTTTCTGTGGTTGGCATCATCATGTAAGCATTTTATATTAAAATTGATCTGATAATTGATTTCTAGCTGGAATATAGAAGGGTTAATACTGACTTTCTTTTAAATTTGTTGAACAATAAATTCAAATGTTTTTAAATCAATTATTTATTAACATGTTATTAAGGGTTTATATATGACAATAAAATAAAGATTAATTTAATTACAAAATATCTAATAAAAATTGGTTTTAAAAAAATAGGGATAAAATTACAGTCGTGAAAAAATCAAATGAGCCATAATTGATGATTTCAAAATTGAGAAAATTCATAATTTTGAAATCTAGTAATTAAAATATATATATATAGTTGAATACATATGTGTAATCCAACTTAATTTACTGGAATATCTGATATTCTTAAAAATATTATTTTAGAATCTAGTGTTTAAAGAATAAATTTATTAAATTTAATAAAGTAATAAATAATCATGGTTTAGTTACCTTGAATAGATTCGGTTGAGTTTCTCGGCTCCGGAAGGTCATTAAAGTTAAGATGTCGGCTGGTATATACTGCAAATGGATGCGTATCTGCCGGAGTGTGGGTAGAACTTGATGCCATGGACTCACTTTGTTTGATTTGCCTAGCAAACGTTGAGCTTGGATATTGTTTGAAACGACGCCAAGTATCCAAAATTTCGCACAATTCATGTGCTTTTAATCGGTTCTGTGGTTTAGCATCCCAACATTTTTGCATCAGGTACTTTACTAAGTTGGGCAAGTTGGTTTGGATTTTAGGTCGGAGCCCATCACAAATTTTAATTGCCAAAGATCTATTATGCGGAACTTCGTTAAAAGGAGGAGTACCGGATAATACTTCAGACATAATAATTCCAAAAGCATAAATATCTGCTGCTTCTGCATACTCCTTTCCGCACAAAACTTCGGGTGCTACATATGGAAGCACACCATATATTTTTTTCACTTTAACCTCACTGGTATACTCAGCGGTTTGTTTGGATAGGCCTAGATCAGTTATATAGGGTAATTCTTTTCTCGATAAAAGAATATTTCCAGTATGGAAATCTCTATGGACCAATCCAGCCTCATGCATTTGCCGTATACCTTTCGCAATTTGAAATAGAACATTGAATTTTTCGCTCCACGACTTTTCGTAGACCTTACATAAATTCTTTCTAATGCTTCCATAGTCGATGAATTGCATGACTATCATATAATTATCTGTTTCTCCATGTCGAGTAATCCCATAACACCTTGTGATACGAGATCTGTCCCCATTACAGTGGTAAAGATTCCTTGTCTATATGCAATTACAGTTAAAAATATATAGATGACTAAGAAAATAGTATATTAATAATCACCTCGTTTAAAAATTCGTTGGTTATATCCCTCGAATCATTAAGGTATTTCAGTGCGACATTTGTTTTTCCTTTCCTTTTCCACTGTTCCGCTTTTGCATTCCAATAAAGAATATACCCATCAGTCCATTCTGCCAAGTATATTTCGCCAAAACCACCTTTATCAACAAATTCCACATTCTGAAAATTTATATACGGAATCCATTCGAGAATATTATATCTGCTAGTTGCGGTTAACTGTATTTCCTTTATAAATTTATCGATATTCTCGTTTCCGCTTTTCCACTCAACAAAATTTTGTCGAAAAAAAGAAGAATTACAAAGCTGGCACCAAAAACGAGATGTTGTCACCATGCTACACTTGTCACATGTGATTTCTATAAAAATACAATCATATTTATTTCACATAAATTAAGAAGCAAATAACAGAAGTGACTAATATATCCAGTCTACCTCCTATTAATTTGACAATTAATATAATTAAATCTCATTAATATGATTTGACGAAATAAATAACGAAAATGTTCTGGGTTTAACTTACTTGCTGCAGTATAAAAATTGATTGATACAATTAATCTCATTTCCTATAATTACACGAAACAAATAAAGATAATATCCTGTATTCAACTTACCATCTAAGACAGAATACAATTAAATGTTATTTGATTTTGCGAAACAAATAACAAAAATGCCCTATATTTAACTTACAACCTACAACAGTAGAGTATAAGAATTTGATTAAATCTCACTATTATGCTTTTGTAAAACAAATAACAAGAATGCCCTGAATTTAACTTACTATCTACGATGCAGAAAATAATATACAATTAAATTTTATTTCATAATCTTAAGATACAAGTTACAAAAATATCCTGGATTTAACTTACCATCTACAAAGTAAAGAATAAGACTACAATTAAATCTCATTTCACAATATCGAGAGGCAAATGACAAAAATGTTCCGGATTCAACTTACCATCTAAAACGGTAATGATATGAATACAATTAAACATAACTTCATATGATATTATAACAAAATTGTATTGAATTTAACTTACCATCTATCAACAGTAGTGAATAAAAATTCATTTAAATAAAATTTATATTGTTTATTCTTAACACACAACAAAATGTCTGGACTTAACTTACAATCTACAACAGAACGTAATTAAATCTTATACTGTACAATATAATTTTACGAAACAAATAACAAAAATGTCTTGTATTTTAACTTACAATCTGCGATGAGAATATAATCAAAATTTATTTAATATGATCTTATGAAACAAAAAAACAATGAAATGTCCAGATTAACTTACCATCTACGATTGAACAATTAAATGTTATTTGATATTATTTTACGAAACAACGAAAGTATTTTGGGTTTCACTTACATTCTAAAATGACAGTACTATTAAATTTGATTTCATATAATCTTACAAACAAATAGCAAGAATGTTATGGATTTAACTTACCATCTACAAAGCAAAGAATAATAATATTATTAGATCTATTTAATATGATCTTGCGAAATAAATAACGAAAATGTCCTGGATTCAAGTTACCCCCTATAAATTTTGACGATTAATACAGTGAAATCTCATTTTATATAATTTTACGAAACGACGAAAATATTCTAGTTTAACTTGCCAACTATAAAGAGAATAAAGTTAAATCTCATTTCATATAATTTACGAAAACAATAACGGCGTCTTGGATTTAACTTACAATCTGCAACGATAGAAAATAAATATGATTAAATCTCATTTAATATCGATATGATTTGCAAAAAAAATAACGAAAATATCCTGAATCTAACTTACTATCTACAACAGTTGAGAATAAGAATATCATTAAATCTCGTTTTATATGATTCTGCGAGAAAAATAACAAATATAACTTACAATCTACAACAACAAAGAATAAGAATACAATTAAATCTCATTTCATATTATTTTACTAAAAAAGTAACGAAAGTGTCCTGTATTTAACTTACAGTATAGATTAATAACGATTAAATCTCATTTCATATAATTTATGAAACAATTATGAAAAATCCCTGAATTTAACTCACCCACTATAAAATTTGATGGTTATACAATTGATATCATAATTTTTAAAAACAAGTAACGAAAATTTCCTGGATTAACTTACCATCTACAGTACAACAGTAGAGAGTAAGAATACAATTAAATTCCATTTTATATAATTTTACGAAACAAATAACAAAAATGACCTGGATTTAACTTACAATCTACGACGTCAAAAAACAATAATATAATTAAATCTTATTTCACTTTAGTTTACAAAACAAATAAAATTTTTCTGGATTTAACTTACACGCTATAAAATTTGACGGTTAATACAGAGAAATAATATGATTTTACGAAACAAATAAAAATATCCTAGATTTAACTTACACGCTATAAATTTTGACGAGTAATACAATTAAATCACATATGATTTACGAAACAAATAACAAAAATTCCATATGTTTAACTAACCAGCTACGGAGCAGAGAATAATAATATAATTAAATCTCATTATAAAATAAAGTTAATAAGTAATATTCAGAATATTTAACCTACCTCCTATTAAATTAACGGTCAGTACGATTGATTTTATGGTTTGAGGAATACGTACAGTATCTAATAAAATTTCTGGATCAAAATACCTTCTACAAGTATTAATGTCAAGATTAATAAAATGTAAGAATTTATATAACTCTTAATATTTATTAATAACTTATTGGGACTTTTAAAATAATAACCTTTAGACGCTTCTATCAAATTTTTCGCAATTTCTGAAACCATGGTATAGTTTTGAATCAATAATAATTATAATTATAACGAAGTTTATATACTGAGTAGCTATGAATTTGTATTTGTAACATTAATATAAATATGTATAATGTAAAGTTTATCTGTGCAACAAATTCAAATACTGCATGTATTTGTTAAGTAAAATTCATATCAAAGATGTCTTAATTAATGTGTTGTATTCTCTACTTTTAGTTCGTAAGCAAACTTTCATATGTTGTGCTAACTCATATCTATTTTGTTTTAATCAATCTAATATAACTATTACTTAGAATGTAAGCAATCATTTTAATCTTTGTTGGGTAAATTCATATCAAAGGTGTTTTTATTAATCGTGTTATATTTTTATTTTAGTTTGTAAGGATATTTCATTGTTATCGAGTAAATTTGTATCAGATGTGTTTCTATTGATTTGTATACTTTACTTTAGGGAGTAAGCATATTTTTATTAGCATTTGTCGTCTTTATTTAATTACATTTGCTGTTTACAATTATCTCTAACACTTTTTGAGCGATTGATATTATAATTTGAATTAATTAAATCTATGCAACCAATGTGGAAATATGATTAAAAATACCGTAATTACTGGTGTCTTTCTTGCAATTATTCTTGTTTAAAAAAATTTTTTTAATAAATGGAATAGCGTAAATAAAGATGTTGATAAATTCATGCAAAAAACTTAATTAGAATCAACAAGCATATTTAAGATACTTGAGTGAATTCCATACGAAAGATTCGGTAATATTGAAAAAATCGGTTATTGCTTTTCTACGGTTTATTCTGCCGAGTGGAAGGATATATCTTATATTAAAGCAAATATGATCGGTGGCAGAGATTCAGGTAACAAAAGTTGCACTAAAATGTTTAAATGACTCCAAAGAAATATCTAATAATATATGAAAAGGCAATGTTTTTAATACAATAAATCTTTAATTTCATTACGCATCATGCAATTGGAATAAGTAATTATTAATGAATGAAATTTAGAAAGCTCTTGTGAAATACTTACTAATAAACAAATTAATTTAAATAGATAAATAAGTAAACATTCATGAATTAAGCAATGTCAGATCTCAACTTACCCGATGCCATGGAATCACCAAAGACAAAAAACCAGACATATGAAATTTGTTGATCATATACGGGTAAGTGATACAATAATGAACAATGTCAATGGGTAAATATAATAAGTTTTCTTTTTCTCGCGTACTTTCACTAGTTGTATACATGATCTCGTCATACTCCTGAAGATACAGAAGATACTCAAGATACAAAAAGATACTATAGATATGTAAGATACAATTTCTTGTCATATAACCGGCTTCTTCTACATTTTGACTTCCCCTTACGTCACACTAATTCACCCTATAACAATACTAAGGCGATTAACGAGATTCCGTGGAAAAAGAAATTCGAACGTTTACATTAGTGGTATAATTATAGTCTATATAGACTATAATTATACCACTTGATTCGGACTATAACCATACCTTATAATAGTTGGACTATAACTACCCCGAAAATGACGAGAGAAAAATGAATCACGCCACACAATTCGAGATGGTTACTGTACTTTTGTGCTTCTTTAAAACAAGAACCTGCATTATTCATTTCTCCTAAACCTTTGTTGATGTCATCACATTCTAATTAAACTTCAGCTAAGCCTGAGTATTAAAATCATCAATTGCTTTTGATGGGAATCCAACGCTGTCTTTAGATGACCATCAGATTTTTTTTTCTAGCATTTACTAAGTGGGCACAACCAGTTTCGTAATGGTTATCGAACATATTTGTCTTAAATTATTACTTTGAAGCAAGGATATCTCAGAAACTAGGCCATTACGTATTCTTCTATAGTCATATAATCCTTTGTACAAGTGTATCACAAAACATGAGACAGGAAGACAGTGTACGCATGATCCGAAAATTCACACCCCCTTTCCCAACAACTGTATACAGTATAATAAACAAGATGACAGATTACGTATGACCGACTTGTGACACTCACATTGTATCAGATTGAATTTTTAACGTAACAAAAGATAACATGGGTTAATAATCCGTTTACATAAATTACTAATAGAGCTTATATTTCTTTTCACAAGCTAATTACGCTTCACAGGAGCTCAGTGATAAGAAAAATGCTCGATTTATTGATGCTTTGTGACTTATTGCAAAATATGTTTATATGTTCGTATTTTAGCCCAAACATTTAACATCTATTCGAAATTTTGTACAGTATTACGTGATATTTGGATAACATCAGCCTTTTCATGGAATAATAAGTCATTGCCATTAATGTAATTCGGGTCAGATAGCTTTTTACCAATCAACTACAAACTATATACAAACGAAGATCTTATAAGTTAAATAAAATTATCGCGCGCACTAAAAAATGGAGAATCTTAATGAAAATTAATGCACAAGAAGTAATCAATTGCTTAATCATAAAGTATACAGTAGAGTATTAGTATACATGTACAAACTGTGCGCTTAAATCCGATGTAAAGTGCGGGAATGTAACTTGGTTCCTAACAACTCGAACTGACAGCAAAATGTTAGCCCCATAACATCATCTTCAACTAAGTAAACATTTATATTCAATGTAAGAGACACAATAAAAAAATTGTTGTGCATCTTGTACGCGTCTGGTAACGTTACGTATGTTATTGTAATGCTGTATTTGGCATCATATTATACAAATAATAATACTGCACATTCTACTTTACTACCAAATAAGTCATTGATCAGTGTGCAATAAATAAATAAATATACTGTACACTGTATGCGCCTCGTTCCTTTCTAAATAATCATGGAGTCAATCAAAAATTTTATTAAAGTTGGCTGATTAAATGAGATTAATTACAGCGAATTCCAAAATATAGAAGTTATTTATAAGGGAACGACTATGGTCAAACGTGCATATCAAGAAAGTGCAAAAGAAAATGTTGTAATTAAAATTTCAAATAAAAACGATGACGAATATTATAAAAAGCTTAAAAGAGAGGTACCTATAAATTTATTGGATTTTTGATTTGATTTATTTAAATATATTGCGTATTTAACTTATGGATAATAGATAATAAATTTGAATAAAATTATAAATAATAAAAACATTATTAGTCTTCTTGGTGTTACAAAAGGTATTGTCTATATAAGTAGTTATTTCATTTGTACAAACTGTAATTATATGAATATAACTTTATTATATTAGATCCTCAATTGAACCATTACGCTATAGTAATTCAATATTGCGATGGTAAAAATCTTAGAGAACATTTAAGAGATGAAAAAGTCTTGAAAAATGACTGGCTTCTTAAGTTAAAAATGGCCATGGATATTGCCAACGGCTTGCGATACATTCATAGAGCAAAGATCCTACATTGTGAACTGGTCAGTATATGAGTTCAATATAATCAGCCATTTATTACCATTCAAACTACATTAATTGATTATGCTTTTTTAACCGAAGAACCCAAAGAACATATTGGAGCGCAACGGTAGAATGGTCATCGTAGGTTTTGGATCATCTGTAGCTCTAGGTGATACGGCACTTGAAATTGTTAATAAGAATTCAGATCCTGAAAATGTTGCTTATGTAGATCCGAAGATTTTTGATAATAAGCTTTACTACAAATATGATAAGCCATCAGATATTTACAGTTTAGGGGGATACTTTGGGAAATATCAAGTAGTAAAACACCTTTTATTAATAGGCCCGAATTAAGAGGAGAAAAATTAAAAGAGGCGGTTATTTCAGGAGAGAGAGAAACTCCTGTGAATTTAACACCGATAGATTATATTGAGCTTTATAATAACGCATGGGAGGATGATTCTAAAAAGCGTCCATCAATTGAAGAAGTCATTCACTGTCTCGAAAGCGTTGATATTGATCATGTGTATCAAGATTGCGATTATACTCCCGTAATTTCTTCTCTAAGGAATAATAGTTTTGCATCAAAAAACGAAGCTTGTTTAACAGTTATCAAAGGATCACCTCAAAATCAATACTTTTTCCTTCTTCTAGGCGAAACATTTATAGGAAGAAAAAATACAAACAATATTATTATAAGAGATCAAGAAATTTCTAAGCAACATGCAAGTATTAAAAATTTTCAAGGAAAAGTTGACATCTTCGATTTGGGCTCTAAATCGGGAGTTTTTTTAAATGATCAAAAACTTACATTCCGTTCAAGTCGTACTTTAGAAAAGGGCGATATAATTAGAATGGGACGTTGCATCTTTCAATATCTTCCTGCTGGAGAATACGTATAAAAATCGTATCGATAAACTTTTACCGATTTACAACAAGGCTTTTTTACTAAAAAGCTTGGAAGATGAGTTTAATAATGCAAAAGAAAAAAACCAATATTTGAGCTTAATGTTTCTTGATATAGATAATTTCAAAATAATTAATGATGATAATAGCCACGAGGCAGGAGACTATGTTTTAATAGAATTGGCTAAGTTTGTTCAGACTTTTATTCGTCCTGAAGATACTTTTGCACGATATGGTGGAGAGGAGCTTACTATTCTCCTTAAGAACACTAGCGTTGATTCGACATTCGAGCGTGCTGAGAAAATTCGAGCTTCTGTTGAATCTCATCCATTTAGTTTTGAAGGAAAGAAATTACCAGTTACACTTAGCATCGGAGTTTCTGGGGTAAACTCATTTGTGGAAACTTTTAAAGACTTACTTAAGCATGCTGACGATGTCATGTATAGGGCAAAAAAATATGGTCGTAATCGAGTAATAATGTGGGAAATGAATACGATTATTTAAATAGTAAGTTACATATTTTAATTCTAATAATTTTTGTTATAAAATTATAGAAACGGTAAGTGCGCTTTTTATTCTAAAATACTTAATTCGCAGTACCTAGCATATGTATTTACTATTTACGGTTATAATACAATTTGAAAAATATCTAGGATTCCTTAAAGTTTTCTTTATACGCTGAATCTGCTGAAAGTGGAAATGCTTGGGATCAGAGTATCCTTGGTTATTGTTACCAGGAAGGAATTGGAACCACTCGAGACTACGAAAAAACATTTAAATGGTATCAGAAATCGGCAATAAACGGAAATACTAATGGACAAGATAGTCTTGGATGGTGTTACGAATATGGAGTCGGGACCACTCAAGATTACAAAAAAGCATTTGAATGGTTTCAGAGATCTGCTAAAAGTGGAAATCCCAATGGGCAATTCAGTCTTGGGAGATGTTACAGAGAAGGAAAAGGGACCGCGCAAGACTATGTAAAAGCATTTCATTGGTACCAAAAATCAGCCGAAGGTGGAGATATTTATGGACAGAATTACCTTGCTTATTGTTATCAATGTGGACCTAAATCCAAACAAAATTACGAGAAATCATTTTACTGGTACCAGAAATCAGCCGAAAGTGGTAATATTAATGGGCAGTTTAATCTTGGACGTTGTTATGACAATGGAATTGGAACCGCTCGAGACGACAAGGAAGCACTTTGTTGGTATCAGAAATCAGTCGAAGGTGGACTTACCATGGGACAGAATTATTCTGGTTATTATCATGAATATGGAATTGGAACCGCTCAAAACCACGCGAAAGCATTTTATTGGTATCAGAAATCAGCCGAAGGTGGACGTATCGCTGGACAGAATAATCTTGGACGTTGTTATGAAAATGAAATTGGAATCACTCAAAACCACGAGAAAGCATTTCATTGGTATCAGAAATCAGCCGAAGGTGGAGATATCAATGGACAATATAATCTCGGAAGGAGTTATGAGCATGGAATTGGAACCGCTCAAAACCACGAGAAAGCATTTCATTGGTATCAGAAATCGGCTGAAGGTGGATATGACGCTGGACAGTTTGATCTTGCACGTTGTTATCTAGATGGAATTGGGATTGAAAAAGACAGTGAGAAAGCAGATTATTGGTTCAACAAATGCGCTATCAATGCACAAAATAGTCCTAAATTATTAAGTGTCTAAAGTATTTCAACGATAACAGAAACGGTTACCATAACGATAATTCGGGAACTTATCGTAATTTAGCAATTTATAAAATTCCCGGAATACAGCAGCGAGAATAGCATGAATTAATTAGATGAATTCAGTCTATTTAGTTTATTTCGATTATATCAAGAATTACCTATAATTTAAAAATATGTATAAAAGCGACAAGAATCTTGAATCGAATAAAGTGTAAGTTATAGTTCTATGTTAAGGAAACAAGTTTAAAAAAGTTAATGAGAAACTGTGAATTTGAATTTTGAGTATGTGACAGTTTTTTATGACGTATTTAAAGTAATTTATGAGTTTTTACTAGATATTGTAGGATTTCATATCAAATAATTACGCCTCTAAGTCTTAATATTACCTTTTATATCGTACCCCAGTACAATACCAACAATAACTTAGGTTTGGTTCTATTCAGTTAGGAAGGGAGAATAACTATAAAATATGTCATCGGAAGGGAGAATAACTATAAAATATGTCATCGGAAGGGAATTAAAACCATTCAAAATTAGGAGAAAGAAAATTACTAGTTCAAAATAGGAGAAAGAAAATTACTAGTTCAAAAGGTCATAATGTAAAAATTTTATCATTAAATATTTATTAATATACCTTAACATGTTCGTAATAATTATTTATTTCCGGAATGTCAAGTAATTATTTGTTAACTTAAACCAATTAATATTTAATATAATATTTGTGAATCTTTTATGGCTTTGATTAATAATTTAAAGCCCACATTTAAGGATTCATCCATAGTTACCGTAATAAGACATTGTACTGTACTGTAACAAGATTAATTGGAACGCGACTTTCATCACGTGACCGATAACTGCGACAGGCACCGCAAGAAACCTGTTGTTGAATGGTAGTGCATAATTATCTAATGATAGAAGAGGAAGGAGGGGATGTGGAAAATAATAATGTAATATAATCATTATTTTTATCTATTAGTATAGCCCTTAATGATATAAATTACTAAAGTATAATATCCTATAGCAAACATTAACTGTTACAAGACACAAAATAAAAAATAACAAATTATATCTTTATTGATATCTGTAAAAT
Organism: Acaulospora morrowiae; assembly: GCA_910591835.1. Classification (NCBI taxonomy): domain Eukaryota; kingdom Fungi; phylum Glomeromycota; class Glomeromycetes; order Diversisporales; family Acaulosporaceae; genus Acaulospora; species Acaulospora morrowiae. The sequence goes on along the minus strand of CAJVPV010001752.1, from coordinate 2,333 downwards.
TATTTTCTATATGATATATTAAAATGTAGACCCAAAGGTCGTTGCTCTGCAATAAAAGCCAGCCTATGTGGATAGAAGTGTGAAGTAGAGATGTTTAAAGGGAGGAATAAAGCATAAATGCCTGTTGGACCCTAACCATTTTGCATAATAAAAATAGTGATTCCTTTCCCTACCCTGCACTAGCTATCATTATTTATTTTTTTATCCCCCTCTCTTTCTGGTTCAGTATCTATCACTCCATTCTGTTTTGATATCCATAACTTTAATGCATCCAATGACTCTTTCTTTCAGACTTTTAGTCATTTTTTTATGAAAATTTCTAATGGTAATGTTACTAATCACTACTCCCTCTTATGATTAATAACAAGGGTTCAGATTTTTCAGCTACCTTGTGATACAGTCTTGTTATGGACCACTTTTAGACACACCTTTCTCGTTGAATGATGCATCAATTTCTTCCCACAGTTGAAAAATGATGCCCATTGTTGTGGGAACAATAGGGATAGGAACGTAATATTGTGGCGCGTCGCGTAATAACAGCAACATGGATGGTAGAATGATGTAATAATTGGTAATAGCATGTAATGAGATGGACGCGTCCACAAAGCATATAAATAGAATAGTTGGAGGTAGTTTGGAGGGGGAGTCAGAGTTTCAAAAGAGTTTAGCTGGGAGCTTTGAGTTGAGAGTGTTAGAACGCTCTTTATGTTCTTTCGCTTTATTCAAATAATGCCATAACTTTGCACAATCATATTACACATTCCTTGAAGTATACACTAAGTCTACATCACTATAGTAAAGTAATCTTTAAGAAAGAGAGATGCGACATTACCATTGTGTACCGTAAGAGAGCGACACTTGTAATCTTGAGACATACCTAAGAAAAGATGGTTAAGAAGGAATTAGCCAGTGTGCGAAAGTCAGTCAAATCATAATCTGCCTCAGAGTTAAAGCCTTATCTTATTTAGTGCCGAAATCCAAGCGTTCGAACTATCATTACGCGAAGAGTGAACCATTTTAGCGACAGACTCGCTGGTGACGATAACAATAATAACAAATTGAAGCAAAGTATAAAGTCATTTTTTTTTAAATTGGCTAAGGGCATTAGATGCGCGACATTTATTAAACATTCGTTTTGTAGTCAGTACATCAAGTATCTTTACAAAGTAGGCTATTGTTATCCTAAATGCAAATTAATACTACCTAATAATTACCGTTTCCAGTAACTCTGGTTTCCCCTAGACCAATTGCGACATACCCAGCTATACGAATTTTAAACATCAAGTAGATGATCCACACGCCAGGTGGGACTTATATAGGGGGTGGAAATCCTACCACTAGTTTTAAACCACCTTCCTACTAGGTCCAGTCTCGACTGCATCCGTCATGGGTAGGGCACATTGTGAAATATTATTATAGAGATTGATTCCAGTATTCCATTTGCTATTATCACTGATTCTTGAGATGTATTACTAGCATAACACAGTATTACTATTTTCACCACCTGTGGAACTGGCGTCCTTGTTTGAATTCCGATTTAATCTTGTAGATCCTTACTAGACTCACTTGGCTTAACGATTTTTGTCTAGTCTTCTCACCACTTGTGGTTGATATCTTGCCTATCAGCCATATGATTAAGTTCTGTGAAACACCACTATTGGGAAGCTCCAGATTGGGATAGATCAGCTTAGAATTAACCTCTTTATTTTGTATGACAGAGTTTGCCGTCACCAGTTTGGGTTAGAATTTTGTGGGCTTATTACCGAAGTTAGACCAGAAGCCTTTCCTTGTGCAACCTTCCTTGCTTCGACCTGTTTTCAGCTCGCGATCGTCAGAAAAACCAGAGGTCCCATCTTCATGCAGCCTAACTAAATTTGGAAGTAGATTTGTTGACTAATTGGATATGACATGAATTGAAAACCGGTTAACCAATCATGAAGGTGATAAATTTAGGTAACCAGGTGGGGTTGAACCCTAGACCTTCTCCTGGTAACCTATGGAGCACTACCACTATGCTATGGACCCATAGGTCTTTCACTATACTATGGATCTATAGGTCTTAACAAAGTATAAAGTCATTTTACAAAAGATTTGGATTTTAAAAATACTAAAAAAGCAACTTATAACTATTGAAATACTACATATGTTTGTAGTGAAGGCAGTACTACTAATATATATAAACATCTTGCAAGATATCATATAGCAAAATTAGATTGGAACATTAATAAACCAAATATCAAAAATTATTTTAATAAAATAAAGGTAATATATTTTATTTATATTAAATACCAAGTTTATTATTTAATTTATTTAACAATAATAAAGTATATCAG
>CAJVPV010001751.1:0-14799 GCA_910591835.1 Acaulospora morrowiae | reverse complement strand
CACTAGCAATTTGCTCTTTTAAAAAAAAAAAAAATATTATTTTAATCAAGCCAATATTGAATTTATTATAAATTTAAATTTAATAAAATAGATTATAACTCATATATTATTTTGATATTGATTTGAAATTTGAAATTTTATGGTTTTAAAGCATAAATATTTAAATATTTTTTTTTATATTAATCTTTGATTTAATAATCTATAATTTAAAAAATTATTTAATTTTATTATTTGTTACTACGTATTTAAAAATATTTAAGATATACTTATAATAAAACTTTTTACTTAAAAATTTATTATATAAAATAATATATTATTATTATTAATTTTGTTAATTAATTGTTTTTTAAAAATAATAAATAATAATAATAAACTTTTTACTAAATTTATAATCTTAAAAAAAATAAATATAAATAAATATATGTATATATATATCAAATTATTTTTATTATAATTAATAAATTTATTATTATTATTATTATTATTTTATTTCAAATTAGATTGCATAATTTTTATATTTATTAATTCTATGCAAAAAACATTTATACATATGCATTAAGAAATACTATAATAAAATTAAACTTATTAATACTATATAATATACTTATTATAATCCTAAAGCTTTTAAATATAATTATAGGAAATAAAAAAAATTGTTCAATTCTATTTTGATACTTTTTACCAGTTTAAAATATTATAGTCAGCCTTCATTCAAAACTATTACTTCTATATAACTATTGTAGTTTTATAAAAATAAGAAAAAAATTATTTTTTAAAAAAAATAAAAAAAATAAAAAAAATCATTAGTAAAATAAAAATTCTTCTTAATCAATATTTAATTCAATCATTTGTAGTTAAATACCTATTTAATTTTTACTATTTTAATTGTTGACCAAAAACATTTAAGACTATTTCCAAGAGAATATTTCTTAAAACTTTATATTTAAAGGTTTTTAATCTTTAAATAGAATTGATATATTGTTTGAAAATTTCTTTTTTAGTCAATTCTTCAAGAAATTATAACTTTATTTAACTAGTAAATAATTTTAAAACTTTATTCTTCAATTATTTTTAAGATAATCAACAATAGAATTAACCTATTACTGAATTGAAATAAACCCTTTTTTTAATCTTAAAAAAAACAACCAGTTTAAGAAAGAAGATAAAAGTATTAAATTATTTTTTTTATCAAAAAATATATCTTATTATTTTGTTCTTTCCATCATAATCAATTACATTATTGAATAAAAGTTATATAAAATGAATCACATAAAATTTATATATCTTGTTTATATTTTTTATTACATATAGATTAATCAATTCAAATTTTAAACTAATTATTATTCAAAAATTCTGATATAACTAAAAATTTAAAATCAAACTGAAGTATGCAAAATTTCTATAGTCTTGAACTTTTGAAGAAAAAAAAAGTATATTATTTTTACAAGTTTTTTTTTCTAACAAAGTGTTTTTGTCTTTAACTTTGTAAGTAAATTTTTTTATATTTATTTATAAAAATATTAAAAATTTATTTCAAAAAAATAAAAATAAAAAAAGACTAAAGTTTTTAATTAGTAATATTATTTAAAAAAATGTACAAAATTATTTTGAAATATTTGTTTTTTAGATTAATAAGAAAATTAGCAAAAAAGATTTTTTTTAATTTTTAATAAATTTATTATTATATAAAATAAAATATTAATATTTTATTTATTAATTAGTAGCTAGTTATTGTTTACTTTTTTTTTTTTCTTCTATTAAAGTTTTTAAAGATTTATATACAGTATATCACTTTTATTTACAATAGATTACAATTAATCTACTTACTTTATATGTTAAAAATTGTTAATATAATAATAAAAAAACAAAAATTTAATAAATATCTTATATTTAATATTTTATTTGCAAAAAAAAAATTAATATTTTATAGAACCTATAAGTCTATAGCACAGTGGTAATACTTCATAGATTATCAGAAGAAAGTCTAGAGTTCAAATCCACTTGGTTATAAAAATTTATTACTTTCATGATTGATTGACCAACTTTTAATACATTTTATATCTAATCAGCTAGAAATCATTTACCAAATCAAGTTAGATTGCATGAAGATAGGACCTCTGATCTTTCTGATAATCACAAGCTAAAAAAACAGATTAAAATAAAAAAGATTGTATGAGGCAAGGCTTCTGGTTTAACTTTGGTACAAACCTACAATCTTAACTGAAATAGCAGGTTTTGTATTACTATCCTTTCTATTTAAGTTAGCTAGTTTTTTAATTTAGGTCATACTCAATCAACTAGTACTTCAAACTGAATCTACAGACTTCAAAATTCAATTGGATCTCCATTTTTCTATTTGATATTGGTGCAATCTGGATTGATGACCTAATTGTGAAAGAGGATTGAATTATAAGCCAAAAAGAAGATTACTAAAAAGGTTTTTTACTGTTAAACAGAATTTCTCTTACCTTATATTTATAAATAAGAAGTTATAAGTAAATATAAGTTCCTAAATTAAAGGCAAGGATATAATTCAAATATTTCTCATTATTATTATTTTTTTTTTTTTAAAAGGGCAAATGACTATCATACTTTATTATATTTATTATATTTCACTTGCAAAGCAAGATACAATACTCAATAGCATGACATATATCTCTCTTTACTAGAAAGAGTTTAACACAAAGCTCCCATATGGGGCCAGACCCTTGTACTCTTTTAGTACTATTCAAGAAATACAAACAAAAAGAAATTCAAAAATCTATATTATATTTATAAATGATGTCTAGCTACCTAGAAGTAAATAAATACCTAATCATATGAAGGTGCTGCAGCCAATCTATATAGGTTGGTCTTCAAGTTATGATTAGGATTGGTACACCTGCTTTTCAAATATGGTTTGAGTTACGACAAGTGGAGTAATGTTGAAAGTGATAAAAAATAAGTACCTTTTTGCATGAAAATGCTGCAACCACTTTATACAGGTTTGTCTCCAAGTCACAAAAAGGATTTGGCATACCCATGCTTCAAGTGTAGCAGAAGTGTCTTATGGGTAGATTTTATATTGGTTTTTTTAGTGGCACCGGAACCTAACCATGTACAATAGACTTACATTGTTGAAGGAATAAGTGAGAAACTTTTGTTATCGTCACCAACTCATATTGTGGGATAACTAAAATTCCTAGTCATCATGTATTACTCTACTAAGTTTCCTAATTATCAGTATAACACCTGTAACTAACCTAGCTTATTGCTAGCTGCATTGGTATTGATTGCCATTTCACTCTGGATACTGTAGGATGCAGTTCCTTGTATACTTTCGGATAATAATAGTTATACAAAGATTTCTTGGATATATCTAGTCTAACCGCCGATCAGTAAACAACACTGGGTTTGGTAATGATGACTATGTTAATCTTTTGGAGAGGTAAACCATCCATTTTTTTTTTGAAGAACCATGAAAGAGAGAAAAAATTCTAAAGCCCATATCCTGAGAAAGGTTATCACTTCTTAGTATGGTTCTTAAGAAAAGAGAGTCGACTGGCAAGAGAGGTGATATTATGAATATGGAATTTTTAAAAGAGAGAGAGGCCTAGAAAGAAAAACCTTCAGGAAAAAGGAAAAACCTAACTTCGGCAGAAAAAAAAAAAGGAAAAGAAGAGAAAAAAGATAAAAAATAAAAAAAAGTATATAGAAAAGAGAGGAGAAAATAGGGAAAAAGAAAGAGAGAAAATGAAAAAAAGGAGCAGACAACTCAAAAATTTCCTAAAAAGGAAATTTTTAAGTATAGAAAGGGGTTTTCTATGGTTTTTTTTTCTCATAAAAATACTTTTAAAAATTAAATAATATTATAATAAATAAATAAATATTTTATTTTTAAAAAAATAAAAAAAAATAATTTAATATTAAAAATATATTAATCTAACTTAATTAACTATAAATATTATTAAAAATAAAATATAATTATATTTTATTATTAATTAAAAAATTTTAAATTGATTAATTATATATTTTAAATTTATAAATTTTAAACAATATAATATTATTACAAGTAATTTTTGTTTTATTAATATTTATTTTTAAAATATTTTTCTATTATTAATTTATTGTTATATACTATTATATTTTCAATATTTTTTATATTATTAATATTTTAAAATATTTAAATTCTTTTGTTTTTTCAATTTATTTTTATTTATTTATTTTTATTTATTTTAATATATTAGACTATTTTAATAAAAATAATATATATATATATATATATTTTCCAGTAGGTAAACATCATTTTTTTATTAATAGTATTATACTGAAAAGTTATATAAATAATGAAAGAAATTATATCTCTTGTGTATAAAAATGCAACAAGTTAAATACTAACTTGCCTATACATAAGAATCCTAATGATTCTTTTTGATTCTGTATTTGATTCTCAAGTTTATATTAAATTTAATAAATGGGATATATCCTACCCTTATTTTTAATAATATTCTAAATCTTATGTAATTTCTTGTGATTCTGTTCAATTCCAATTTTCAGAATTATACCTATATATCTATACTTAGTTAATATTAAAAATAAATTTTAAAACAATATTATATATGCTAAATATAGCTGAATAGTGGTTATGCCTACTTACTCAGAGTTATTTTTGATTGGATGTAGAAGAATTTGAAAGTAAAAGAAAATTGAAAGAAAAAAAATAAACTGGGACTATAATAACATAAGCTATTGAAACTACAACTAAATCACTTAAACTATAAAATCTATATAAATAAAAGTAAAATCTTTAAGGGAATCTCTGGTTTGGCTCAATAATTTATTTTGCCAATTCTTTGCTATTTGTTAGTATTGCTTTTGTTGACATGGATAATAGAGTATAATTGATGTTGTTTATTGTTATTATAGTAGTAGTTATTGTTATTATTGTACTGAAAAACTGGTTTAAACTGATTTGATTTTTTCTTTGTTGTTTTGACAAAATTTGATTGAATAATTGGAAAGTAACGATTATTTAAAGGGGTAAACTGATTTTAGTTTTTTGAAAAAAAAGTTTTAAAAATTTTGAAATAGTGCAGTAGATAGTATTATGATAAGGTTATATATGAAGGTTATATTAAAACAAATAATAGACCTAACAACTTTGTTTGAGTATGTTTTTTGGAAAATGTTTAGTTTAATGAGTATAATGATATTTATGTGGATGATTTTTGTGATATAGTAAAAATAAGGAGGGGTACAACAAAACAAAAAAAGAGAGAACTGCCACAGGCCTTTCTTCATGTAATTGAAGAATAAACAAGATTTTCAAACTTGAGTAGACTTCGACCAGAGGTTCCATCCCACTACACCAATTGTCTTGAAGGTTTTTGAATTCTTAAGTCAAGATTTACTTGTGATAAAAAGTGTTAAACATTTTTTTTTACTTAAAATTACTATAAAAAAATTTTTTAACAAAAAGATGTAATTAGGAGAGAGTTTTTTTTTAAAAAAATAATTTTTTTTTATAATTTATAATATTATTATAATTAATATTTATTATACAATATATTAAGTTATTATATTAAAATTATATATTATAAAAATATTTTTAATTTTCTTAAAATTATAAAATTAAACTTTTATTAAATAATCTTATAATTGTTTTAATTTTATATATCTTAAAAACTTTAATATATAATTTTTAAATCAAATCTGATTTTAAGTTTTTTTTTACTAATAGTTATTATTATTATTATTATTATTATTTGAGTAGGTAAATACTATTTCTTTATTTATTTGTATATTACAAGATATATATTTGAAAAGAAACAACATCTCTCATATGCAATTTGCAATGAGTTTAATACTAGTCTACTTACAGTAATCATTTAATTTCTACTAGAAAAGATATTTTAAATTAGTATATTAATCAAATAATAAGATTAAAAATACATAATGAAAAGTTAAGATTGTTTTGGATAAATATTTCTGTAACTAGTGTGGGAGTATCGATTGTTGTATTGCTATTTTGAAAATTTGAACTAGTGTTGATGTGAAGAGTGGAGTTGGTTTTTAAAATGCTTACATTGGGTTATAATTATTTTTGCTACTATTGCTAGTTTTGTTACTATTTGTTTTTATTGTTTTGTTCCATTTGATACCGGTGGATGATGAAGTATTTGCTATATTACAATAGAATTTCTATATAAGGTTTTAGAACATTGTAAGGGCTTCAGTAAATACTTTAATCCAGTTGTAGATATTAGTTGTGGAGAATATATTTGCTGGGATTTCACATACTAATTCCACTATTTGTTGTATATTGGTGATTAAATGGTTGCTGTTATCTGAATAGAGAATTGCATTAATTGAGCTGATGATTTGCTTGACTTCTTCTTTTGCTTCAGAGCAGTCGAGAATGTGAAAGATGGCTTCCAATTGAAAACTGCATCTGTGACAGTATGGATTCTTATAGTGTTTAGGATATAGGTTGTGAAGAAATTTTCATATGAAAAGGGTACTCGAAAGTAATTTGATTCTGAATACTACCAGATCACTATAACTGTTATTATAAAGTTCTTTTATATGTTTGTTGGATAAGTTGATTATTTTGAGGTTGATTAAGTATTTTGAATACAAAGAAGCTTTTGTTTTTTGCACCATCTTGAGCTATTTTCCAAATCTGTGTGATTTATAGTAGGGTTTTCTGTAAAATATAGCGGTAGATTGTTTTATTATATATTATTGATAGTCTTTGGATTAGATTTAGGTTTGACGAGATTGAGATTAATAGATTTTTGTGCTGCTATGTATTCAATTCTTGATATTAAGGCAATAAAGTTAATTTTTGTTCATTTTCTAAAAAAGCTAAGAGATGTTTGAATAATGTTTTTGTTGTTTTTAATTTAGATAGTATACTGAATGGGCATCATTACAGGATCTCGTAAATGATATAAAGCATGTTACTTATTGATAGTTTTGAATTTGTAATTGTAATTTTGATATTGTTAACTACTATATCTTGTTTGACAAGTTAAATATGATATGAATTGTGTAGGCCAATTGCTTGAAGTAATAAGAGAGGTGGTGGAGCAGATGTGATATTTACTAAATGAAAAGTGAATTTATCTTTGAATGGAGAAATTGCTGGTTCTTCTATAATATTGTACAGGTGATGTGTGGAGTTGGATAAGATTTTGTTGACTGTTTAAAATAAGAAAGCATTAATACTGTTATGGTAAAACACAGCAAGTCTGTCACTTTTGTTTTTTCTATATTGTACTATAATAAGAAATAACTCCTTATCAAAAGAGACGTATATATTTGGCTTGAGTTTAACAATGATACAGGTTGATCTGTCGATCTTGTGTCATGAATAGTAACCTTCTGTATGATCACTTCTTGATTAGTACATTTCTCCAGATGGATAACCTATTTGGATATGTATTTCTTTTTTTCTTTTTCTATATTGTTATCTTATAGTAGTGACAGAAAAAACTGGCAGTAATAGTGATATATTTAAAATACTAGTTGTATTATTATTTAATTAAATAACATAAATTCATTACACAAATTATTATGTATAAAAATTGTGACTGTAACAGCCCCTTATTAATTTGTACAATAACATCATACTGCATAAACTTTGCCTTAAAGAACGTTGCTCATTAGTTAAGTCATTATAAAAAGAAAAAATAAGAAATGCTAAAGAATTACATCAAATTACCGGATTTCCTATACGAATATTGTTTAGTTGAATCTAGGGCTCTTAACAATACCACTTCGATACCAGTTCGATACATAAATTTACTATAAAAACATATAAGTAGATCACAACCCATATATTAAATTTACTATAGATCGGTACCATTTCAATATCAATTTGATACCAGTTCGGTACTTTTTCAGAGCCCTAGGCAGGTCTCTCAGTTAAATAAAACAAAAGATTTATAACAAAAAAAATTGCCTAGGCCATCCTAAAATCCTTAGCCCAAACCAATGATGTCACCTCAATTAGCTTGCTTGTTCATATACCAATGCGACAAGTCTAGAAATAATAGACACACTTAATAATACCTATCCAGATTTTAACATAACTAGTCGTACAGTTCGAGAAAACCTCTGGAAGCTTGGTTACCATGTATGTATTCTCGAACTATTTCATTCCTTATTACCATTGCTAAAGAACGAAAGGTTTCATGGATAAAATGTCATAAATGGGAAAATGGAAAATACAAATTTTTCTGATAAAATGACAATACAAATGTTTCGAAACACCACCCTAGTCTATTATAAAGCTGGAGAAGAAAGATCAACATATAGAATTGTCAAGCATTCATTTAAAGTCCATATGTAGGAGGCCTTCTGTACACATGAAACTATCGAATTTTATTTATTCACAGAAAATATGGATGGTAAGCTGTATTGCGAAATTCTAACAAATAATTATTTTTAATCAAGCTCAGCAGATTTTTGAGGGTCATGGAAATTTCAGCAGGACAACAACTCCAAACACATGGCAAAGCTTATAGTCTCCTTTCTCAAAGATTAATGTTCCGAAGTTCTTGATTGGCTGTCATATTCCTCAGATTTGAACCCTATAGAAAATATATAGGCAATTCTAAAAAAATGAATAGAAAAGAGAATAAATAAAAAAATTAGTGAAAAAAAAAAGATATCTCAAGAAATTTTTATAGAAATTATTAAGAATAAATGGAATAATATAAATCAAATACTTTGCTTTAATTTAGTAAAGAGTATAAAAAAGCAGATGGAATTAGTAATTCAAAAAATGGTGATGTTATTAAATATTAATAGTTTATATTATGAATGATGTAATATTAAATTACTTATATTTCAAATTTGAAGTAATTCTAATAAAAATTGATTAAATAAATGAAATTTTATTTACTGCTATTTTTTTCTGCCACTACTGTACTTTTATACTTTTTATATTTTATAATTTATACAACTTTATACTTGTTATTTACTTTATACTTGATAATTACTTTATACTACTTGTTATTAGATAGATAACTTAAAATATCAGAATATACTAGAAATACTAGATATCTTGATAGGTCTATCATATTTCTTTATATATTTTTCTTGTTTATGTCTATTTATATATAGTTTATTTTTATCTTAACAGTACTAAAAAAAATTAATGAACAGAAGTTATTGAAAAATCAGTCTAGAGAACAGCTATGGCACTTGATAAGATTGTTACTAGAGTCTATTGTATAATATTTGTCTTTTAGAGATATATTCTCATATATGTCTGAATGTCTTTTATATGTTTTGATGAAAAAGTTGGTATTGTGAAGAAACCAAAAAGTAGTTTTGAAATTGAAATGAATCTATAGGATTCCAAGAAATTGTTGTTATTATTAAAGTTTTTGAATCAAAATGGTTTTGGGCCACACTATGCGATACCAATATAGAAGATTATTTGTGACCAAGATAGTTTGAGGGAACTGTTGAATCATAAAAGTTGAATAGTAAATTTGATATTGAGAGCATTTGACATTTTTATTGCTGATTCTTTGAGTTGAGGTAACATGTTTTTGAAAAGAAGACCAATACTGTTGTATTTTTGAGATAAAAGGAATAGTTTGAGGAACAGATTTGGATTTTTAGGTTCTTTACAGTTTTGATCATATATGAAATCCAGTTGTTTTGGTTAAATTTGTTTGGATCACAAATTGGACAAAACCAGATTGTCTCCTTTTTATAATGGATTGAATAGTTTGCATTATATATTTTTTAATGGAAGGAGTGACTAGTTTGATTATTAGGTTGTTGATAAGACTACATCTTTGTCTTTCTTTGTGAAGTAATATATTCAGACCACCATGACTGATTATTATAAAGTTGAACATTTGGATGAGATTTTGTATGCAGTTTTAATAAGTTTGGTAATTTTTGTTTGAATTGAGTTAAGCAGGCTGCTGTTTAGAAAGGATATAGATAAAAAGTATTCAAATTTCTTCAAAATTATTCATTCACAGATATGTTGTTTAATTTCTCCATTCTATTGATATTTGGATAGTTCTTCTAAGGTTTGACAGATTACTTGATTAAATATCTTTCTATTGAATTTGAGAAGATTTCGTAAAGATATAAATATTCTAACATATTTGATGCTTTTATATGGCTTTAATACTTGTACTAAATGATTTTTAAAGTTGATTGTTCTGGAGCTGCCTTGTTTGACTTTAATGTGTTGATGACTTTAGTTTTGTCTTTATTACATGTGATGCTGTTGATTTGAAAAAATTGATTAATGGTTTCAAGAAGAACTTCTATTTTTGCTTTAGAATTAATGATTAGAGTAAGATTATCCATATAGGAAAAAGTATTTGGAGCCATAAAATCTTGTATTGGTTTGTGTTTGGTTAATTTGGAGACAAGAGATTATAAAAAATGATCCAGATTATTGGTGAGATAGTTTCTTCTTGTTTTATACCATTGTTGAATAGAAAGAATTTTATGGATCTTAAAGGAGAGTTAATTGATACTTCTTAGTTTGTAAATAGGTTGATAAAGAGATTGGTGAGTAATGGAGAACACTTAATTCTTTCCATGGATTTTTTGATAGCTGATATTAATATAGAATCAAATATTTTGACAATATCAAGAAATGTAAACCAAAATTCTTTGTTATTAGTATTTGCAGCTTGAATAGCTAATTCAACAATAGTTAGGTGTTCAAGTGTACTTTGATTAGGAAGTTCTGCATAGTTGTATTCAAATAGAATTGAATTTGATTTAAAAATATTTGAAAGTCTTTTGTTAATTATTTCTATAAAGATTTTCCTTACAGAATCAATTAATGAGATTGGTCTGGTGTTATTGAGTCTGTAACTTCATATTAGTTTTTTTGATATCAAAGTGATTGATATTTGTTTCCAAAGATATAGAACTTTAGAGGAAAATAGTATTTGATTAAAGATTAAGATAAAATGATTTGTAATTTTGCCTTTGAGGATTTTGATTACGTTATAGCTGATTTTAGATTTTCTTGAGACTTTTCTTTGGGTAAGTTGTGTATAACTTTATTGATAGAGTGGTCATTAAAGAAAAGAAGTACTTAATTATAAACAGCTTAGTTAACTGGTTTGAAAAGATATTCATTTTGCCAGTTTGAAAAGTCTTCTAAATTGAAGAATCTTTCACATATAATATTTTGGAAGTATTTGTTAATTATTTCTTAAACTGTAGTAGGGTTTTCTTCAAGTTAATCATTATTATTCATTATTTGATAAAGTTGATTTTGGATTTTAAGAAATCCAGGACCTTCTTGATATAGCTTTTAGACTTGCTATAAAAGTTTTCAACCATTCTTTTTTGGTTTAGTCAAAATTCTTTCAATGATTCTTGTTGGGCCTGGGTTAAGACTTCTTGGATTAATAGTTTCTTGAGTTTTTTCAAATCCTGGAGAGATATATTCAAGTTACTATTAGTTGCATTGTAAAGGTTATATAACTCTTGTCCTGGGAGTTGTACTATTATACAATTGTTTTTGAGCTTAAAGATAGTAATGTTAATTTTTTTCATTTGGATTTTTAATTTTTTTCTGCCTTAAAGTAAGGATTTTTAGGAATTGTTTTGACTTTTATTTTTTTAATATATTTGTTTATAGAATTTCTAATAAGATTATAGAGTTTATTCCAGCTGGGTAATGAAATAGACTTGTTCATAATTTAATATCTTGAATAAATTTTTGAATGTTTTCACTTGGTATCTTGCTGATTTCAAATTTATATGCAGGTTTGGTTTTTTTGAATTTGAAGTAATCTAATTTGATTGTTACAATATAATAGTCAGTTGAAATAAAGTCATATTCTTAAATCTTGTATCATATTGTTTTGAAAGTTAGATCTCTTGTAAGCCATACTTGATCAATTCAGAAAGCACTAGTGAAAGTAATAAAGATAAAGACTTTTTTATTAAAATGTTGCCCTAGATCAATATAATTGTATAAATATTTGTAAAGATATTATTTGTATAAAGATATGGAGGCATTGATTGAGGAACTATTTTTGGGATAAATATTAAAGTCTCATATAATTGCATGATAGAATTTGTTGCTTGCTACAACTTTGATCATCTGAAGAATCTGCTTGACTGTTATTCTTTTTTCAAGATTGTTATGTGATAGGTATATTGCTGAAACAAGAATATTAATGCTTCCTTTGAACTTGAACAAAATAGTGATGCAATATTCAGAGGCATTAATAATTTGATATACATGAAAGGTAAAATTTCATTCAATGATAAGAGCTGTTCCATTTTTTGTTATGATATTAGAGTTGCCATAGATTATTGATTTGCTATTGATGTTTTTGAAATAGTAGTCTTCTTGTTTGAGTTTAGTTTTGGTATAGAATAAAATAGTTCAATCTAAAGTATGGTTTGCGAAAGCCTTGAGTTTAGAAAAGTTGTTAAAACCTTTGGTATTAATGATTGTAAAGATTATTAAGTTTTGCATTGAGTTTGATGTAGAGTTGGTTGGATTTGGTTGACTGTTAACTAAGTTGGTGTTGATTGAATTACTAACTGCTATAGAATTTGTACTTATAGAAGTTAACATAAGAATGAAATAAAATCAAACTCCAGTTCTGGAAGCATCTCTTTAATAATTAGGAATTTTGGAAGTCTGAAAAAGAAGAAGGTTTAGTATAGTTGATAAATAATTGTTGAAAAAGTGTTATTGTCGACTAGAGAAAAGTCAAATGTTATTAAATCCTTGTCTAATAGAATTTTGTTAATTTTTTTTTAATCTTTTGGCAGGATTACTTGTGGATTGACAAACCAATTTTCTGGAATTTTTTGAAACTTATAGAAGTTGTGAAGTATTTTGATTTTTTCTTTGAATTAATTATTATTGTTTAATATTAGACTTGAATCAATGTTTCTCTATTTTTATGGAAGTTTTGGCTTGTTGGTTTGAGATATTTCTGGATTAATTCAATGTAAACCTAGTGGAAGAGAGAAATGGAAATCAAATCTTAAGATTTTAATTAAGAATTGAGTATTATGTAGGTTTATAGTAGAAATTTGAATTCCTAGTTTTAAATGGTACTTATTAATTGTTGATGGGAAGGAGGAAAGAGATTGTTTAGATTTGAAAAAGTTAGAGGAAAAATACTTAAAGTAGTATTTGGATCTAAGGTTTTTAATAGCTTTACTGATGCTATTTGTAGATGTGTCAAGGGGAAAATACTATAGAATTCTAATTCCAATTGATCAGAAAAGGAAAAAAGAGGAATCTTGGATAGATGAGATCAAAGTATGATGAAGAGATTTTGAATGGAACAATAAAAAATCTCTTGAGTTCTCTAATCTTGTCATCCAAGTTTCTGAGATTTTTTCTTCTCTTGATTAAAAACAAATGTAAAACTTTCTTAAAAAGATTTTGGAAAAGATTAGGTAAGTCGAAAAGAGTGATGAAATATGAGTCTGATAGTAAATTAAATTTGTAAAAGAAGTGAAGTAATTCAGCTATACTTGTTATGATACTTCTGTTTAGAATTGGGATTTTATGTGAAATTTTGATTTTAATTTATAATAAAATGAGATCTATGGAGAAGGAGAGTTCTAAAAGATTGTTTCAGAACATTTTTTTACTTAGTTGAAGAAATTCATGATAGTTTAGTTTACTGTTCTCCTTGGAATGACACAAGTAGTTGTATTCATATTTTATTATTTGTACCAAGAGGTGAGAATTAAGGTCAAAGATATTGATATACTGTATCTCAAGTATGCAATGAATAGGCTAGTACTTAACAAAAGTTTAATCTTATTTCTAACTTCTCTGTTGAGTTCTGAGATCTTGTATTTTTCTTTATAAATTTTCTCAAATTAATCTTCGAGATTTTTATATTCTTTTTGATGATCTTCTTTAAGTTTTTTTGTTTTGTTGAATCAGAAGAAGCCTCTGTCTTTTGCTTTTATTCTAGTAAAGATAGTTAAACAAGATTTTTGTCCAATCTTATTTCTTGATTATCTGTTCATACTTAGTAGGAGGTTGATAAGTTCCTTTGGATTGTTTCTAATTGAAGAGAATTTAGAGGTCCACTGGATAATCCAGTAGTATTTGCTAACAAGATTGTCAGAAATACTTGAGTCTTCCTTTTTTTTGTCTGTATTAATAGTAATATTGTAATTTTCTATTCCCAAACTTTTTAAAATTAGGTCCTTCTCGTATGCCTATAGGCTTTTATAGGCTGTGTCTATTTTTTTCTTGTTAAAACTTCTGTTTACTGGTCTCTCATATTTTTGATGTATTCTAGTTGAAGAGATAGGGAATAAAGAGTATGAAGAAAACAAAATAAGATTGTTAGGTTGATTGAAGCCTATAGTTGTAGGTAAGATAATGGAGGTATCAAAGTTGAGGTTGTTGGTGATTTTTTTAGAAATGTTTTCTTCCTCCTAGTAGGTATATGTTTTGATAGTACTGTTCATTTCTATTATCTGGAATAGAAAAGTCCAGGTCAATGAACATTGATTGATTATCTTTATATAGATCTTGTGCTAATAGTTATAATTGATTGGTTGTTAAATTTGATAGGTTTGATTGATGATTTCTGAATAGCGGCTGGATTTTGATTGGTTAGGAGTTTTAGTTAGTTGGTGTTTTTGATTAATAGTTGTTTTTAAGTCCAGTTAATTTAAAAAATTGTTAAATATCTTAGAAGATGAATTTATTTTATTAGAAGGTAATATCTGTAGAATGCGAAAAGTGAATCTGTGCCCGGTTTGAATCATGAGACGATGGTCACGTGACAAGTCAATGTAAAATCCAACATATGTCGT
>CAJVPV010001750.1:0-14799 GCA_910591835.1 Acaulospora morrowiae | reverse complement strand
TTTTTTAAATTTTGTTTAATTTTACTTATTACACTATTTTTAAGTTCTTTTTCGATTATTCCCGGTTTAAAGAAATCATCGCATTGATCTTGTAATTTTGTGAAAATATCTTTGTCGTCAGAAGGAAAGTAAGTGGTATACAAATTGGAAAGATAAGAAGTGGGTTTGAGCGAGATTTGAGAGATGGTTTCGATAAACGAAAGAATGCAATCTTCCCATGGGATAGAGATCTTTTCTTTTTTTTCTTCCATTTCAGTTTGAAAAATTGCGAGTGATTTTGAAAATGGTATTTAATGTTTCGAGGTAAAGTTTTAGAATGTTTATATACATATGGTAATTAATATAGAGATGGAAATTTGTTTTTTATTTGTGATCACAAATCGACAAAAGAGGAACGAATCAACATGAGTCGAAAATTCCAACTTTTATAAAGGATATACATACAACTGTGTAAGTGGTTCACAAAACTTTATCTCATGAAACGCTGCCAAGGTCGGACTCGAATTTTTTTTTTTTTTTTAATAAAACAATTAATTGAATGGTGCACACTCACGATCCTGCATAACTCTATAACTTCATACATGTCGACCGAGTGTGATAGGTAAAAATTTGCCAAACATTACGCCACTTTGTATTACATGATATTCTTTTAATACCAAAAATGTGCTCACGAATACATCATGTGCACTTCGCGCACGTCCACGTGTTCAAATAAATTTCCTTTTTTTTTTAAGTAGGAAGAAGTGAAAGAATGCAACCGAAAATGTACGATTCAATAGGAAATGCTTATCACCCAGATTTATTATAACTAAAACAGAAGGTCATTATAGTCTACTCAACTGGAAATTTTTAGGGGTCATTTATTTTCTTTCGTCATATCTTCTGTCTAGAAAGAATTTAAGAATGACTTCTTGCCAAAAAGAATGTATTGATTATATGTGCTCGTGGGAAGAGTGTAATACCGTAGCAAAAAAAACCAGATTTAGTTTCACCGATGACGCGAGCAAATGTTACACGACCGGTTACTCTACTAGGAAATTACAATAGATTTTCTTGTTCGTGGCTTGCGTGGCGCCAAGATTAATTTTCTCATCCTTGCATATTTCGGAATTAGGAAGAAATGAATGATGCATAACTTGCGTTATTTTTCTTAGGGGTATTTTTTGATGGTAGGTCAGAACTTTATAAATAA
Source organism: Acaulospora morrowiae (assembly GCA_910591835.1). Taxonomy (NCBI): domain Eukaryota; kingdom Fungi; phylum Glomeromycota; class Glomeromycetes; order Diversisporales; family Acaulosporaceae; genus Acaulospora; species Acaulospora morrowiae. The sequence continues at coordinate 13,607 of CAJVPV010001750.1, read as the reverse complement.
TGGACGTACTTCGCACAACGGTAACTAACTGGATTTGAAATTGCAAATGCATTTTTAAGGTTAAAAAGAATAAATTAGATATTTTTGTTTGACATAGCCTATTTTCCTCAAATACAAGTCTTGTCATCCTGTATTGATCAAATTGATTATAGCTGGAGCGAAGCCTTTGAAATATTTATTAGAGACTACTAGACTACTACCAATATTACATAAACAATTTACACAATGGAAATCACTACTACCAATAACAATACCACTTCACATCCTGCTGAAATTTCACCACCCGTTGAAAAACCAATAAAAATTATTGCATCATGGGAGGAACGAATATCCACGTTCGTCAATGCCATCTCGCAACCGACTACAAAAGCCGGCGAACTCCTTACAACACTTCTTGACACCTTTTTCCCCAATGGCGTCACTCCCAATTACGATCAATCCTCTTCAGATTCTCAGAAACCCGACATATTCACTCAACTCATCACACTCTGCGACACCAAAGCTTTAGCAGATCATGGCGTGATTAGTAAGGCTCTTGCAACCAGTCAACTCCACGAAATCCATCAAAACCTACAGTCATACTGTAAAGAAGGTGTACGATCGGTGTTTATGAAAAAATTGGTTGAGTTATGTGATGGCTTCTACAAATTGATGACTGATAACACGAGACGTGATGCAGTGCAACTGTTACCTATAATGATTACTTTTGCGTTCTTACATTTGGCCGTGCTTCGGGAGAGGAGTACGTGTAAAACGGTTAGTCATTTAAATCTTCGTCGTGATGCTTGATCCTTTCGTCATGAAAAAGTGTGAACGTAAAAAAAATTTTTTGCGTTTCCTTTAGGAAATATTCGGTAACACTGGAGGAGTTGGGGGTTGGAAATCTCCTTTCGCCACAGAATTATCGAGACAAGTCAGGGATTACGAGCTCTACTTCACCGAAATGTATTTACAATGGAAAGACTGGCGTAAATCCAAAATTCTGATCTCCACCTTCGATGATCCACAAGATCCAAAAACTTTTATACAACAGGTTCTTGATACAATAACAATCAATCCAAATACGACGAGTGAACCTCGTCGCATAAGATATTTCTCGCCTGAAGAGGATGCCCAAGCCGAAACTGGAGACAACAAAGCTTTTATTACTAATGCGTGCACGAACTCCAAACTTCGTCTGTTTAATGAAACCAACGCCGAATTCATGAAACTCTACGTGTACACCTTCGCCCTGCACAAATTTGCTCCTGATAATTGGAGCGCATCTACCATGGCTCCTAATGCAAAGGTTGCAGCTATCACTTACGGACCATACGGAAGAGATACTTTCCCCAATGGATTGCATAGCCTAGAGGATTGTGAGGATAAATCGGTGCTTTGTGATGATGAACCAGGTGTTATCATCGGTGTAAATATTAACTATGGGGAGGTTCTGCACGGATTGCGAGTCATCTATCAGACGGATCATAAGAGGCGTATTCGCATAGGCACACAGAAAGGAAACCCGAAGGAAGGCGAGTTTGTTACCATACGCGGATTAAACGAAGTGTGTAATCATATCATAGCCGTGGACTTGTACTACCACTCCCACGTTATATGTGGAATTGAATTCTTTTTTTCGGATGGAAACAGCACGGGCATAATGGGAAAGAAGCACGAAAATGCTGAGGTGATCAAGTGTGGATCGATCGGAGGTGGCGAGTTTAAGTTGACCGGGATAAGAGTTGCCGATGTGACACGCGAATCTTCAGGGAAAGCAATAAGTCATATTGAACTAAAATTTGAGCATATTAGGGTGAGCGACGACGATGCAGCGGAATTATAAAATAAGGAGATTAGTGCATCTTTCACAGTTTAAAATGTGTAATCGAAGGACAGTGAAGATTAATTTTTTTTAATTTTTCTCCTCTCTGCAAGGACGATTAATTATTCATGCATATGTACAATGTACTTTCTGGATAACGAAATAAAATTAATTTAACCATTACATATATGTAAATGATACGATAGAACCAATGTATAAAGAAATTGCGCACTTTCGATATTTGTGCTGTGTTCGAAATCTACGAGTCAAGAGGTTTATCTTTAAAAATGAAATCGTGTATTATATGCGAACTCGCTTTGTAGTGTCATTTGATCTAAACCGTTCTAATCTTTATTTTATAACTTACCAAAATTTTAAGTACAATACATTTATATAATAGCGTAATGCCTGTATTAATATCAGATCATGATCCTACCTTACCACAAGACAGGTGCATCCCTTGCTGATGAAATATTACTGGTTATTCCGCTTAACCTTCACTCGGTAGTACCTTTCCACGCCCCACGTAATTGATAGAAAGCAGCTATCGTACCGAATATACCCACACCAACATCTGGAAATGATGAATTCTCGATTGACCAATGTACCTAAAGTCCCCGAAGAAATGACATCATGTGAGACCATTCTTTTCGCTTCCAACTTAATTATTAAGAAATGAGTGATTTCTTACTGTCAAAGGCAGATATCCAACGTTGATGATTGATTCTCTCCAAATCCTTTCGACTTCGTTTCTCAGTTCCCTTTTTTCTTCTTTGACTTCTTCTTCTCCTTTACGCACTTTTTTGATCATATCTCGCCGTCTTTTCTTGAGCAACTTCCATTCCGCTGCGAGATGCCAAAATTGAAGTAGTACGTAGGCCGCCCAAAAACGACAGCTCCAGATTCCAATTCTATTCATTCGTGACTCCGAGATGTTAATAACCTTGTGAGCTGCAAGCCAATAAATGTGCTCGAGTGGATAATAAAGAACCATGGTGAGATTCTGGATACGTTCAATGTTAAGAAGAAGAGATGTTGCCGGTGGATGATGTTCAATATGAATCATCCATTGAACCAGAGAGAGCAGTCCGTAATAGCTTCATCAGGGAAGGATATAATTAACGATTTAAAAAGAAGATGTATGCCCGGAAGGTTAATAAAAATTGTTGTTAAGTTCTTAATTCGCCGAAGACTCACCGAAGGAGAATCCTGAAATCACCGACGGGGGAGCTAATATTGGCGATACGTCCGGCCAAAGACTCTTTTCCAACACGACTGAGAAACCAAATGATAATTTTCGAAAAATACTGAACAAACTGCTCATGCAAAGTAACAAACAATTAGAAAATTCTTTGAACTGACGAAATCGCTTATCTCCCTCCCGAACAATAACAGCCGGATACAAATCATCGTGAAGATCATACCATTAAAACCTTGTCAGTCCCTGGCACCGAATTCAGAAATTTCAAAAGTCGATTCAAGGTCTGATTGGGGCTAAAATTACCAGCCAAGGCAAAAGGATTCACAATCCGTGAGGGCTTCGAGTTGTTTGCCATTGAAACCGCGCGAAATCGTTTGTAGATGAGAAAGAATCAAATGTCTCCGATCTAGGATCTAGATGTGCGTCATGCATCACACAGTATATATTACATGCAAAACGTTGTGTTACAAAAGGTCATTTGACAAAGTATATCACGTCACGAACATGCCGGATGTTAAATGAATTGGATTCTATATGTTTTTGTGAATATATTCATCGGACATTATCCAAGTTTATTTATCATAACACCCGGTAGGCCTTTAATCCCAGCATCGTGTGAATAAATAAAAATATAATACATAATTCCCAAATACATAATCTTAGGAAAAACAAACTAGTTCATCAACATCATTCCTGATCCTTCATAGGCCGTGGCAATTTTTTCTATGGCGTTAACGAATGCCGCAGTTCGATAATCCGTGCCCTGTTTGATCACAAAAAGATAGGTGAGTTATTTGTATGATCATCATAAAAAAAAATAATAATAAACCTACTTTTCTGAGAGCGGTAATTCTGGTCTCTTGACACGCGCCGATCATGGTGTCTTCTAATCCTGAATATACCAAATCTGTTTCTTCCGCTCCAAGCACAATCTGCCTTCTTTCTTTATCTGATACTTTTTGCCCAATTATGGTTTCTATTAATTCCACTAGTTTCGTTTTACCAAGTTCATCCCATTTTTTGGTCATTCTTCCAAATCTCATGTGCGACAAATTTTTTAACCATTCAAAGTATGAAACCTGAACATTCATTTAGGCGTGAGGATGTTTAACTTAAGATCTCAAAGCGCGATCTAATAATCTACTCACTGTAACGCCCCCGGCGTTTAATAACAAGTCTGGTATAATACAAATCCCTTTGCTTAGCAAAATTTCATCAGCTCCTGGGGTCACAGGACCATTGGCGGCCTCGCCAATAACTTTGGCTTTAATTTGATTGACATTTTTAAGTCCGATTTGACGTTCAAGCGCAGCCGGAATCAGAACGTCGCATTCCAATTCGAGAATCTGATGCATATAGTATAGAATGGGATGAATTATTTGTTGAGTAGTGATCGAGAAATTTCAAAAATAATTAGAGTGGTAAAGATGGTTCGATCATTATATTTTTTAATAGCATTTATATGTAATGCGAAATTTCTAGAGAAAACGAGCTTTGACAAAGTAGAATTTATAACCTTTAACGGATCTTCTATAATTTCGGCATTTGGAAAACCTCGGAATGAACCATTGTTCTTATAATAATCGAACAACTCGTCTATTTTTAATCCATTAACATTATATACGCCACAATCTTTTTCACCGATCCCAATCACCCGGGCACTACAGTTAAAAAATCAAGTTTGATGTATATGAATTGCATATTGTTTGTATCTTGCAAATACTATTTACACGATCATTTACCCATTATCGGCAAAAAATTTTGCGGCCCAGTAACCCACTTTACCAAATCCTTGTATAATAAAGCTCACGTCTTTGATACTTCCTCTTAACCCTGTGGATTTTTGAACTTCTGGGTATGAAAGAAACTCTCGTATACCATAATAAACGCCCAGTCCGGTGGCCTCGTTCCTCCCTCTGACACCTCCCAGATATATCGGTTTACCGGTAACACACCCGATGGAGTCTACATCATTGGGATGAAATTGTCTATAGGTGTCCATAATCCATGACATTTCGCGAGCACCAGTTCCTACATCGGGTGCAGGCACGTCAACTCCAGGACCAATAAATGCCTTGTTGAATTAATCGAATTGATGTTATTACAAGTGAAAATGGAAATGAAGCCTTGGTTTACTTTTTTTACCCTTTGACATAATTCCATGGTGTAACGTCGTGTGATTCTTTCCAGCTGATTTTCGGTGAATTTAGTAGGGTCCAAAGCAATACCACCTTTCGCACCACCAAACTTTAATTATGAAGATTAAAATGAGTTATTAAGTGAGACGTTTGCAATTGTTTAATTAAAAATGATTACCGGAACATCTACAACAGCACACTTGTAAGTCATGAGAGCGGCTAATGCTGCCACTTCTTGCTCTTCAACCTCAGGCGAAAATCTATACCCAACAAAATAGATTAGCTTTCCGAGTGAATAATTGAAATGCTGACTGGAATATAATGATCTCTTACCGGATTCCACCTTTTACCGGTAGCAAATGACGAGAATGATGAACCCTATAACCCGTAAGAACTTCAACTCTATCTTCACCAACCTAAACAATTCATTTGCGAATTAATTGTCGATCATAAGCAATCTACAAAATACAGTACTATCTTACCTCAATTGGAAAGGTGACTTCGAGCGTACAATCAGGAGCTTTGAGATGGGCTAAGGTTTTCGGCGATACATTACTAAGCTTTGCCGCCTAGGTGTTAACCGAAAAAGAAACACTTTTCGTTCAATCTAACTTGTTTTTCTGTGAAAAATCGACGAATTCAAAAATCCCTTGCCTTTTCGAAATAAGTTTGGACAGAGTCCAAAAATGAAGGTTCCTTTTCGTCGCAAGAAACACGATTCGTAACTAATTTATCAAAGAATAATTCAAATTCGAATCGCTACACTACGAGGAGGCTATACAGATCATGATGAAAAACCTGTGGTATATTGACGAGCCCAAAATTTGTGAGGACGCAAAATCCTAAGAGTTCTGACGAAACAAAAAAAATCACAATTAGGTTATTCCATAATCCATAATATAAATGTTAATTTTTACTCGATGCGAACCTTCCAAGAAACATCATAGAAAACAATCCCTTTTCCAAGAATGAAATTCAAAAATGGAGGTTTAAGCTTATAAATGTACAGACGGTGTAACAGCCTCGACTACACACTTTTAAAATACACACGAAGATCATCAAGGTACGACAGGGCATGAACAATAACTACCACTGTATATTTGTTTTCGTGAAAATTTATTTTCACAAATGTAAATTAGCTACAGCGGAATTTAATGTTTGATTTTCAGCAAAGAAAATCAAAAAATTTATTAGTCACCGAAATTATTAACAAAATTTACTATTAAAAATGCGACTAGAGTTTTTACGTAAATATTTTAAAGTACGAGATTCATGAGGTTAACAACTATTCAACACCAAGTATACTTCTCTAACAATAACCACCTCAATTTAAAATCCTGATCTCTATACCATGCTAAACTAGGCAAGGAATCTTTTCGCTCCACCAATTCTCCATCTTCCCCAGAGAATAATGTCATATCCGGGTTCCAGAAAATAACCTGTTTCAGGTTATATCTACGTGCTTCTCGTCTGGCTTGTTCGATTAATAATTTTGTGGTTTGCTGGTTAGAGCTTCTTAACCTAAGGGCAACTAGTTTTTGTTCTTTAAAATCATGATACCAAATAATAAACCCAACCGATTGTTCCCTCCTAACACTACTTCCAGATTCGCAATTTTCATCAATCGTTCTAATTACCTCTGCGCCGAAGATTGTAATTTCGGCATTTATAATAACCCTTGCATAAAATTTACTTCTTTCAAACATCCACGCGTAAGAAGGTTTTTCTGGAAATACTACTAAAGCTCTGAAGTCCACTTTTGAAAGTTCTTGACGAACAAGTTCACAGTCATACCGGGTTATCCGTTCTAAATCACTTTCACCAATTAGATTGACGGATATACCCTTTCTCCATTCTGAATCTCCTGATTCTTCTATAATATCATTACGATCTGTATTAAATACAATCTCCTTATGATCAAAAACATTCCAGCCAATTTTTTGATAAAAATTCGGTCCGATATCACTAAAAAGAAACGAAAAATCCGCTTTAAATTCTTTTACCAAAACGTCGGTTAGCAATTTTAGCATTGACGAAGCATAACCCCTGTTTCTCAGATGTGGTGGTGTAAATACTGATGCTATACCATAGCATATTCTTTCTATAACTTCTCCTGGTTTATCCACAATCAGCGCTTTTCTTTTAAAAGATTCACACGCCGAAAGGATGGTCAATTTATTGTTTACGGGCGTGCTCCCTTTTCCCTGAAGTTCTTGTTGTTCCTTTCTTGACACAAGAACCCAAACATTGAAATTTGAACCCGTGAATTCCAGATTTGCAAGGAGCTTCTCGCGCTCAAGGTATTGTTCCAAAGTTATTTGAGGATGACCCCATTCTATGTAAGAATTTTTGTTGGTTCTTTTATAAAACATAATAAAAACATTAGCGTATTAATTAATTGTTTGCGATTTATGGTCGAGAGAAACCTACATGATGGCTTGTTCTGGAGTCGCTTCCAAAAGTATTAAATCATCAAAATCATGTTGAGACATCACGACTAAAAAATAAAGATGAAAACCCTGATCGACAATAATTTTATCGATTAAATTTCTCGAAATTCTCAATTACAAAATTTCGTTCTTTTAACAAATAGTTATAACCGGATTATTTCTGGAACTTGATGAAATCAGGAAAACTTTGCATTCGATATTTTTTAAGGGAATTATAACCTGTTGCAACAAGGATTTTTCATTGCTTATCGAATTTAAAAAACCTAAAAGTTTAATTTAAATATCAAATACTATTTTCATAATTTAGCTATATACAGTACATGTACAGTATAATAAAAATATATAATATCATTTTCTTGTGATACTTTTTTTTAAATATACAGTATACGCATGTAATGTTATTCTTTTGTTATAAATAAACAGATTATTATTTAAATAATTTAGAAATTTAGAAATACTGTACCTGTTTTTTAACAATAAAAAAAATATTTTATTGTAATTTTTATAATTAATCTTTATAAAATTTATAACAAAATTTATTTTTAAATCTAAATACTTTTAAGTTTAAAATTTTTTTTATAAATTCATATATACTTATTTATATATAAATTTTGATTAAGTATTTTTATTTTTTTTTTATATAATTAATTTTTTTAAAATAAAAAAATTTATTATTTGTTTTTTTTTTTATAATTAAACAAATATATAAAGTTTCTTTCAATAAATGAATTATTTAAAAATTGGTATAATTAATCAAAAATAATTTTTATATATTAAACCTTTTATTTTATCAATAAAAACTAATTTTTATATACTATTGTTACAAGCTTACTTCCACAGTGGTACCTGGTTTCAATAGTTTTGTTGCAATAGGTTACAATTAATTTACTATGTAAAGATTGTTAATGTAATAACAGTAAATATCTTTATTTAAATAAAGTCTCGCATTTAATGCTTGTTTGCGATAAAAAAAAAAAAAAAGAAATATAAAAATTTCCTTGAAAAAAACTAATTTTTATATATTAAGTAAACTTGTTCCTTATAATAAATTCTATTTATAATAAAATTTTTATTAAATTTAAACAAACATTTATTATTATATTTAATGATTTTTTTTTGAATAAAAATTTTTTAATTATTTTATTAAAATTTTAATACTTATTCAATTTTTATAACTATTGTTTTAATAAGTAATTTGATATTAATAAATTTTGTTTAGCATATATTAAAGAAAATTGCTATTCATATATCTTATTTTCTATATTTATACCTATATATCAATTACATGATATTAAAGTAACTAGAAATTTTATATATAAGTATTTCAATAATCTCATTATAATAATTGTTATTATTTTATAAAACAATAATTTTAATAGTAATATTATAATATTCCATATTACAATATATAATATTTCATATTAAGAAATCATAAACAAACTATTTGTTTATAATTAATAAAGGAAAACTTTATTAAATATAAAAGAAACAAAACAATTTTGTTATTTTCCAAAAGAAAAAGTGTTTTCTTATATATATATTTTCCTAATATAAATAAATATAATTAAAAAAATATATATAATCTTATTGGTTCTCTAGAGATCATATATACTTAATTAATTAAATAAAATACAAAAGAAAATAAAAAGAAAAAATAAAAATAATATATATATATATATATATATATGAAACTCATTCTATAATCTATATTAGTCAAATAAAATAAACACTATAAAATTTATTGATATTTTATCAGATATCAATGATCTTAACTTATTTAACTCAGATTCTAATAATTACAGAATAAAATATTTATTCAGATATCTTATAGAAATATAATTTCTTTGATATTTCAAGTTTTAAATATTTTAAAAAGAAATAGAAAAAAACATAATATTTCAGTTACCTTGCTTTTTCTATTGAATTGTTTGTGCCACCTGTGTAATCTACTTAATATCACTTATTTTACTATAAATATTGTTACAAGTATGTTCTTCTTTTTTTCAAAATTAATTTTTATTATTTATAATCTTATAACTAATAATTAGAATTTTTAATAGTATTATTTTAAGATTAAATTAGTATTAGATTTATTATAAGTTTAATAAAATAAGTCATAACTTATATATTGAATTTATTATAAATTAGTATCAAGTTGATATTATTTTAATACTTGATTCAGAATCCTATTAATAACAGATATATCAAAAAACTATTTATATTTTACAAAGATTTTCTTGAAAACTTTTTTTTATCAAATAGCATTTTTAATAATTTATATAATTGATTATATAAATAGAATTTTTAATAATATTATTTCAGAAAAAAAAAACTCTTTCCCATAAATCATTTTTTACTTGAAAATTTCCTTATTTAGTAATAGTCCTTTCAAAAAACTTTTACTTCCCAAGCACTTCCAAGTACTTGCAATCACTAAATAACTCCTATCATGGAGCACCCACAATCAACAACAATAAAAAACAATTCTTACATGCAACAATTCACCAGAATTGAAACCAACTCTTCCAAATTTTCTACCTCAACCTCAGTGATAACAAAATTATCAAAATAGAATTTGCAAGAAACCTTCTTATTCCTAACCTGACAAACTTCCCAACCAATTCCTTATTGTAAGAGAAGGAAAAAACATTGAAGAAATTATGAAAACAGACTCTACAAATGACATTTGCATTCTCAACTTTATAATACATACCAGCAAAAGAGGGAATCAAAATAGACTTCTCCAAACTCGTATTTCTCTCTTCAACACTAGAAACATATCACTTGACTTCTAATACATTAGTAATATTGTAAAAAAAATAAAAAAAACTCAACTAAACACTGAACTCTACAATCATCTCCAAGAATTTCTCTCTATTTCTCAAAGAATAATCAAAAACCCTAACCAACTTATCCCTAAAATAATCATCCGTCAATTATTTCTTTTGTCTCTCAAAAAAGGAATGTTGATCAAACAACCATAATGCATGCACATGCAAGCCTTTTAACCATCACTTCAACCTTTATTCAATCTAGTAACTTCACAGAAATTAGCATAACAATGGATATATTAATGAAATTATCTGACCTGAATCTTGTTAAACCCAAACAAATCAATCAAATAAATATTACTTCAATTACTACTTCTGACAATCACATGACAACATTCAGCTTTAACATAGAAATCAGTGAAATCCTTCCCACAAGCCAATTAAATCTAATGATAATTGATGATATTGTTGATCTCAATGAACTTGTCAAAAATTCTACTTAATCAAAAAATACTCCATATGCATAATTATTCTCATTCAAACAACAAGTCCAAACAAAACTCCAAGAAATCAGAGATATTAAACATTATGAGACACTTAGAGCTGATATTAAAAAACTAGTCAACAATTTCCTTCGAACATCAAATAATATACAAGTCATTATTCAAACTATTGACACTATCATTAAACTTCTCAAATATTCACCTTACTACCTAAAAGCAATAATGAACAAAATCAGTTTCAAAGACTATATATTCTTTAACTCTTTCACTTAAAAAGAAGATCTCATATCAGCTTACCAAAAGAATTTATTGAAATCAAAAAAGACTTTCAGAACAAATACAAAGGAGAGAACAATCTACACTTTATTAACTTTGAAACCAAAAAAAAAATCTGCACTATAATTTGCATTATCTTATTAATCATATACTTACATACTATTGATATTAAAAATATGCCCTACTACAAACTAGCAAGTCTTCTTACTTACCTTATTAATTATCTTATTAAAAAATCAACTTTCATTTTCAATTATATCTCTATTAGAGAAGAACTCAAAAAACACTTCATTGATTCTCTTTCCAACCTTTCATCTGAATCAATTAAAATTCCTTTTCAAATTAAAATCAAACTTTTCACAAAACTTTCAATGCCAAACAAGGTCAACTTAATTACAACTCTTCAGATTTTAGGCTTTTACTATAAATTTGACAAACTTTCTAATACCTACTTCAAAGAAAACTCTCCTCTCCCAGAAAATCCAAATGACCTATTAACCAAATACAAAAATATCTTTTCTATCAAAAAGAAAAGTGATCTTAACAATTTCTTCAATTATAAAAATCTCTTAAGTGAAGAATACAAAGTTCCATTCAAACTACCTAACACTTACTTTGATCTTCTATTACCAAAAAAGTCACTCCTAACAACATATCAACTCTTAGACTCCAAATATAAGTATATTTTTCTCTTTAATCCAAGAGACAACAACTTTACCTTACAAAAAATCATAACCTTACTTAGAAAAACTTATTATTTCAAATTTCTACCCAATTACTTTTTCTTTATTAAAGCAAAACTTCTTTCATCCTCTTCCAAAGCCTTATTTGAAACAAATATTCTCCTTCCAATAACAAACCCCAATAATATTCCTATTTTTTTCAAAATACTAGCCAAAAAATATATCTTCACTGGTCCCTTCTTTAAGGATTTGATCAATTTCCCTCTATATCAAACTTTAATTTCAATTCAAAACCAAACTGACAATACAGATAACAATGAAAAATCCACTCTTTTAAACAAACCTTCACTTCCAACTAACTATCACGAAGTAAATAAAAAAGTAGGAACCAATTTTCCAATTATCAAAAAAATTGACATTTATCTTAATATCATTAAAGCTTATTAATTTTATCAGTTCTCAAGGATCCTTGACAGCTGAATTCAAATTTCTATCAAGCCTTAACTTTTTAATTTTATTGAACTCAAAAAATTCCTCACAGAAAAACACATCCAAATAGAACTTCCAATTATTAATGATACTAATTTTATTTCAAAAATTTATAAGCTAAAAGAATATTTCAGCTTCCAAAGATTATCAAAGAATATATATTGTATATATTATTTTATTATTCTTATTTTTATTATTTATATAATTTTAATATAATTTTAATTATTTTATAGTTATTTTGGAAATCAGTTTTGATTGGATAAATATTTAAATTTTGAAAAAAATATAAGAAATTATTGATAATCCATATTTGATTGATTTTAATTTTATTGATAAAACTTATATATTATTACATCTTATTTTTATCCAAGATTTTTATTATTTCCTATTCAATTTTTATTAATATTTTCTTTTAAAATCTTATCTGTTCTATAATAGTCTTGCATCACAAATCTGTTACTATATCTTTGACACCTATTGTACTTATTGTAATTTTATCATTTTCAGAATATTCTTAATTTATTATATTATTATTATCTATATTATCTTTATCAAAGTATTTAGCTATAGGTATACTAATATATTTGAATATTCTAATAAAATATTTTTATTATAATATATATTTATTTTATATAAAAATATTATACCTCCAATATATTTATTAAGTTATTAATTTTATCTAAAAATTAACAAGATTGAATTTCTGTTTTATTAAATAAATAAATTAACTTTATATTATTGTTTCTTTTACTTGATCTTATATACAGTATATCAAACTGTATTAATTTTAATATATTTTAAAAACTTTAGCATGCTATATTGATTTTTTCAAACAAAATATTTCCTGCTATTGGTTCTTTATTTTATCCTTCTCTTAAAATTAAAATAATATTGTCATCTATCATTTCTACCTCAGCAGAAAGATAAAGATGGAGAACTAGTAGCAGGGAGGCACTTTAGATAGACAGGGCCAATGTGGTATGCTAAAGTTCCTAGATGCATACAAATTAGTACAGTTCTAAGGTGTATGAGATCAGGCGAAAGAGGCAATGGTGATTTGTTTTGTAAAGGTCAAGTTATTTATTCAATAAAATATATGTTTAAGCCTGCCAATTCCTAGACGAAATTGGAGTCTTTATATACATATTTAAGTTATATTATTTTCGTATATGATAATTATGAGTTATAAAAAATAATAGAAATATAAAAGAAGTATTATATTCGTCAGAACAGTTATCTGTATGTGTTAGTATAGAAACAAATGCTCTGGCAAAGATACAATAATAAAGAGA
>CAJVPV010001749.1:0-14801 GCA_910591835.1 Acaulospora morrowiae | reverse complement strand
CTTATTTTTTTCTACTTTGCTTTTAATTAATATTTCATTTATCAAAATACTTTCATTATTCAGATCAAGAACTGTTTTATATACTGCAATGGCAAATGCCACTTGTTTATCAGAGATATCTTTCTTTGATCAGACTTTTTTGAAAATATAGATCATTATGCTTTGTGTTTTTTTTTTTGAACAGTTATAAAAATTTTCAAAGCATTTAGTAGTCTTTCAAGATTGTTTCCAGGCCAAAATATTGGCAAGAATTATATTTGTATTTATTATATTCAAACATTTTTTATCAAAAACTAAAAACATGACATTACAAATTTTTGAAGCTATAGTTCCACAAAGTAATCAATACTGTTTTATGAGCTTTTAAAGCAATAAGGTATTAAATAACTGAAGAACTAAAGTTATTAATATTTATAAGAATTAGTGTTTGATAAATATGCTTTTTATAATATGTTTTCTAGCATTTTCTTATAAGACCTTTGTAAAACTCTAAATATTCTTGCTAAAAAAATTCTTTGATTGTTTGGCAAAAATCTTCATGTTCTAGATATATTTTTTCAAAAAATACTTGTTTCATGATACTATTAATCACATGCTATTTAAATAAAATATAAGTTTTTAAAAACCTATGAAAAAATTCAAAATAAATCTGATCTTGATAAAATCATGTTTGGTAATTAAATGTTGACTTGTGTGAATTTTATTTTCTAAGTAGGTAATCTTATTCTCTATAATTTTTTGCTATTTTAACAATTGATTAAATTTTTTATAAAGGTCTTTGTGGGACTCCATGATTCTTTCAATGATTTTATTAGGAATCAAATATATAAGTTAGTATTTATTTTAAATTATAACAAATTTTTAAATATATCTAAAGTTTTTTCAGACATTGTTTATACTAGTATGTCAAAAGAAGATTTGAAAAAATATTCAAAGGATCTTAATTACTTCTGAAGTATTTCTGTTTTCATTTCAATAGAAGTCAAAAGTCTTTATTTAGTAGCTAACCATTGGATTTCCTAAACATCCTTTGCTTTTTTAGAGAACTTCAAAGTACTTCCTTGACTTTTTCTTTTTTTTTTTGGCAGAATCAGAAATAAGTTTTTGAAACATTTTATATATTTCTTGTTTTTTGTTTGACATTAAAGAAAAGGTAAGAACTTTAAAGACCTTATATAATATAAATTCCAAAAAATTATATTATATTATATCTGCAAACTTTTCTTTATCACTTTTCGAAAATTACTTTATAAATATAAATTATTAAGTCATTATATGAAAATGAAATCATTTTATTGACATAATTATTACAACTTATAAATTAAATTTTGATTGATCAAAATTAATCAATATTTTATTGATTAATTTTATGTATTTTTTAGATTCTTTCAAAGACTTTTAAAATAAATTACAAATGTCAATTTTGTTAATGCATCTTTTCAAGACATATAAGCAAATGTATTTTAACTGTGGACTCTAGTAACAAGTCTAATAAAAATTTAAATGAGTCAAAAATTCCTATAATTTCAAATAATATTAAAGATATACAAAGTGTTTTAAAGATATTTTTATAATATTTTGTTTTTATTATTTTATTTTATTAATTAATAATTATTTACTTTTAGACTTTTGCAAAGGATTTAAATTCTCTTAAAAATAATTATTCTTTTAATAAATATTCTTGCAATATTAATTTATTAGAGGATTTTTCAGATAGTTATGATTTTTCGAATTCTTTTGAAGATTCCTTTAATAAATTACCCAATAAAGCATATTTGGATTTAATGACACTTGTTTTAAAAAATAAACTGAGCACTTTAACAGGAAATAAAATAATTTCTTTTTTTAATAAACATTTTAATTTATCAATTAGTCCATTACCAAAAAATATTCAACAAGGATATAAATTTATAATAATATAAAATATTTAAATTTAGATTATTTAAAACTTATGTATTATTATATAATAATATAAAATACTTTTTATTTTATTGATCAATAATTAGTTATATTAAAAATATTTTGGAGGTTCCTAATATTTTTCAAGATTTTATAGAAAAATTTAAATTTTTATATCAAAATAATCTAGTAATTAAATCATTTTATTAAAGTTTAATTTTTTTTTACTTATAATTTATTTATTTATAAAATAGTAAAGAAAAAATATATAAAGAACAAAATAATTATAACTGGTGAAGGAATGCAGAAAATTCTATTCCACCAGGTTTTAAATTACTTTCAATAATATTATATTCTGATGCACTCCACAAATTGTTATACTTTGAAAAAAAGTTCAATATATTCAATATACTGTATATTTCATTAGAAAATATATCAACTTGGAGGCACAATAAACTGAATGCAAAACAACTATTAGAATATTTGCCAATAATTAAATCAGAAAATATAACAAAAAAACAATCACAAAATTTTAAAAAAATTATATACAAAACCTTTTACAAATGTTTGGAGATATTATTGAACCATTAATTTCAATAAAAAATGAAATCAACTATTTAATTGAAGGAAAAACATTCAATTTATTCCAAATATATATATAATTATATCCAGTTAATCTGAAGCTGCAACTAGGGCTTCTAATAATACCATTTCGATATCACTTTAATACCAGTTTGATACTTAAATTTACTATAAAATTATATAAGTAGGTCACAACTTATATATTAAATTTACTATAAATCAGTACCATTTTAATACCATTTTGATACCAGTTCAGTACTTTTTAGAGTCCTAGCTGCAACCTTTTATTTAACTTATGAATCAATAAATTCAAATAATTTCTGTCATTTTTACTTAGTTACAAGAGAAAATCTTGCAAAAATAAATTTATCAAAAAAAATATAATACCTTGAAATAATAAAAAAATAAAATAAATATTTCAATCAAATTTAACAAAATCAGCATCAATAGAAAATATCAATAATTTTTTTTGGAGTATTTCATAAGTTTTTATACTTTTATAATTGATTTATATATTATAAAATTTTATTAAATTTTATTAATTTATAGTAAAATGAATATATATGAAGCAACTGTACCTGATAAAATGTATTATTTTTGATTTGGATTTTTTTTAATATCAAATTGAATATATATGAGAATTACTAAAAGACTTTTGTGATCTTTCACTTTTGAATAAAATAGATTAAAGCCTTACACAAATTCCAAGATTTCCAGGATTAAAATTTTTTTTATATGGTATTTAATCTATTGCAAGACTAACTGCAGATAAATATAAAAATCTAATGAAAGTTATAATTTTTGTAATGAATAATATATGTGATAAAAGTATATAGAATATAAATATTATAGAATTGTCAATAATTTATCAAGAATAAAATAAAAAATATATAATTAGTAGATATGAGAAGTTTTCTAAAAATAATTTAAAAAAAATTTGAGATATAAAATAATTGTTTATTTAATTATATTATAAAATATTTAAAATATATTTTATTATAGGAGTCTATTAATATATGGGTGTAAAAATTTATAAAAATATTTAAAAGATTTTTAGTCTCACAATTAAAACTTTCAAAATTACACTTATAAATATATCATATAATTTTATCTATTTGAAAATAGAATCAAAGAAAAATAATAATTAATAAAATCTCACAAAGCTCTAAAAAATAAACAATTATTCCAAAAGTATTTACATTTTCAAATAAATTATGAAAATTTTAATCAAAAAATTTAAACAATTCAATAAATAAAGTATTTCAAATTCTTTTGAAAAACAATAAAAATTATAGACAAAAATTTGAAAATCTTTAAAATATTTTAAAATTATACTTTGATTCTTTGAATATTTCAATAAATAATTTTATATTAACAATATTTAGAACAGTTATAATAAAGAATAGTGAAATTGTTCAGGCATTTAATAAATATTATAACACTTTATAGTTTAGTGATATATCAATTAAAATAAGCTCCAAAGAATTATGTAACTATATAACAGATGATGGAATCTGTTAATATAATTATTTAAAATATAAATATTATTTTATTTTAAGACTAATATAGGTTTTTTAGGTTTTATTTATAATAAAGATAAGCAAAACAATTCAGAAACCTTTATTTCAATTAGTATTAGTATAATAATATAATTTTAAATCAAAAAAATTATTATATATGTATGAATACTCATATTTTAAACCAATGAATATATATAATCTAGTAGATATAAGAGCAATAGGTAACTTAGTTTATATAATTCCAAGATTTGGTAATAAGTATTTATTAAATAATTATTTATTTTAATATAATTATTATTACTTCGAAGATTTTTAAATTTTTTGAAATAAAAATTTCTAGAGTTTATTATTTTAAAAATTTTCTGATAATGTTATTATTTGGAGCTGTAAGTGGAACACTGATCTTATGTTTAAAAACTTGACTGATTTGTTTGTTTATGATATTAAGTTCTTGATTTGAAAGGGTTGTATCTTAAAACATATACTCTATGGCTGGCATCATAACCTAATTTAAAATGTATTTGCATTGTTTGTCTGTAATTATGACTTTTTTCAAAATGTATATTGTTATTTTGACCTTTTGTTTAATCAGTTTATATTGGTTTTTTATTGCCTATTGCTATAATCCATATCTTTAGGATTTTTATAATCTGTTTAATTCTATTGATTTGATTATTTGATTTTGAAATTAAAGATCTTTTGTATCTTAATTGTTAATTATAAGAAGGACTGCTTTTTCTGAGTTAATTCTAAGATTGGCAAGTTTTACAAATTGTTCAGTAATTCTGATAATTCTATCAATATACTTCCTGTAGCCTGCTAGCCAGATTGTATTATCCATATATATTATTGATGAGATTTTATGTTCTTGTTCTTTTCATATTATTGAATTGTTTATAGGTTTCTGAATTGTAAATCTGTATCCTATATTTTCTTTCTTTACTTTGCAAATTAGTAAATTATAATAAATACATTACAACAGAGATGAGATTGTATTCCCTTGGTCTATATCTTGTACTGGTTTGAAGCTGTTTGTAAAATCATGACATGTGATGACCTTTATTTCTTTATTGTTGGTCAGGTTTTCCAAAATCTTGCTAACAGTTATTGGAATTTTAATTCTCTACAATATCTTGCTCAATAGCTTTGGATTAATTAAATTATAAACTTTGCTAATGTCTTGACTTAAGATCCAGTATTTCTTGTTAAACTCTCTTGTCTCTTCTATAACATTATTAAAAATGCTAATAGGTTCTTATATATCTTTTCCTGGAAGTCCTGTTCAATTGAATAATAAAAGAATTTCATGTTCGATTAGTATATTACTTAATCTGTTATTGATAATTTTAGTAAATATTTTTTTTATTATTTTTAATAAGATGATTGTTTTTATACAGTTTAAGTTATATTGCCAATCTGTTCTTTTAGGAATTGGATAGATATTAATTTTATTCCATTGCTTTGAGGTTTTGATTGATTTCAAGATCCTATTTAGATCTTTGGTCTCTATTGTGATATTGAAAAAGTATAATATCACCTTGTTTTTGATTTCTTGTAGATTTGTAATAATATTGATATCTGATATTTTGATCATTAGTTTGTTTATTATAATACATGTTCTCTGCTGATTCAGAATTGTATTAATTATTTTTTTGAGATCATATTCTATTTGAGACATTCTTTCTTCTATCTATTGTTTAATGATGGCTTTGTTTTTTTTCTAATTCTTTTTTTTGTAATAGATTTTTTATTGTTTTATATATTTCTTATACATTATGAAGCTATTCTTCTATAATTAATTCCTAGTCTGTCTATTTGTATATTATCAGTGTTTTTGTATTTTCATTCTATTTTATTTATGAGCTTTGAAATTGCTTACTTGGTTGTATTTGGATCTCCTTTGTTTTTAAAAAGATAGTTTTCTTATATGTTAATCTTTCTTATGGTAAGTATGTATTATGTCTTTTCAGATGAAACAAATTTTTTGTCTTGATAATGTTTTTAATATTTCTGTCTTTTAACATATTAATGTATTGTTTTGTTAATAACATATTATATAATATTTCATAGTTTGTTTCTATCCATTCTTGTAATATCATGTTTTAAGTTTTGCTTAATGATTTGATCTTTTATCTGTTGTTAGAATTTCTTCTATTATTTTGGATTGATGTTTTTGGAATCAAAAATAAATTGACTTTGGTAGTTTTTGTTATTTTTTCTATTGTTGAATTATTTTTGTAACATTGATTTTACAGGTGTATATGTTATAATCACTGTATATAAGCATATTTGATATGATGATATTAGTATATATCAGGTTTCATTTTTGTTTAAATAATATTCATATATAATCAAATTAAGTATATGTGTCTTACAAGTTTAACTAGGTGAATCTGTATCTTATTGGCCATACTTTTTTGAATATGTCTATATATTATATGTATGTTAATAATAATGATGTTGTTAATATGAATAGTCTATTTCTTCCTATTGGATTTTTGTTTATGTATAGATTCATAAGAATATTGAAATCTCATGTTGCAATAATGTTTCAGCTTTTGTTTTGCCTTTCTAATACTCTCTTTTGTATTTATTTTGCTGTTTTGGGTTTCCTCTGAATGGGATATATATTTCAACAATACTGATGTATTCTTTTTTTTTTAATTATAGATCTATGCATATTTTTTTGCCTTTCAAAGTTATGACTTTTTTAATATGGTTTGTAATTTTTTTCTTGATTATTATCAAAATTTTTGTTCCTTTTCTGCTATTGCTTCAGAATATATAATAATCTTGAAATTTTTAATATATATGCTTATCAGTTTATATTTGGATTATGATATTAATTAATTGGTCTTGAAAGTATGCCAACTAGTAGTTTATATATAATAATTCTCCAGATAATATTTTGTGTTTGATAGTTTTCTGATAATATTAGATTTGTAATGCTTTCTGCTAGTTTTGTACTATATCATATTTTGCCACTTGTTAAGTTTGTTGTTTTGATTGGTTGGATCTTTGTTATTGCTATAAATTTTATTTTTTATTGTTATTCTTCATCATTTTGAGATTATAATGAATTGTTTGTTATATTATCTATAAGTTGGTTGAGTATACTTACTATTGTTTGAAATGTATTATTAATATTTGCTATTTTAGAGTTGAGACTTTATTGTTGGGCTTTAATATTACTTTTGTTTGCCACTAGACTTATAGCTAATATCTTTTTTTGATAGATAAACTCTCAGAATTCAGGAGTAGTTGGCTAGAAGTAGTTTTCCTCCAAATATATTTTATTATTATCAATTGCTTTTTCTATTTGGTTCTTATTATTTACTATATAGAAATATATAAAGTCTTTTAAATATTTTATCCTTTGATTGAAATTACCTATAAATTCCTTGATATGTTTAAGCTCTGATTCTATTGCTTGAACTGTTTTAAGTACTTCTGTTAATAATGACTGTAGATTAATTATTGTTACTGAATTGTCTACTGTGAGTCTATTGACTTCTCTTATTATGTTGCTTATAACTTGAGCAAATATTTCTCTGCCTTGAAAGTAGCTTGTTACTCTGTTAAATTGTTATTGAGCTCTAATTCAGTTATTATTTGTTAATTTGTTTGTTTTGAACTCTTTTAATTTAATTTGTATCCTCTGATTTGTATTTTTGATATAAATCATTTTATTTTTTTATTTTTTTCTTTAGTGTTTGTTATCTTTCTTACTGTTTTGTTTTGATTCTGCAGTTCTTTACTAGATAGTTTGGTGTATTGCATATGGTACACAACTTTGTGTCAGTTTTATACCAAAAGAGAGTTATTTCTTCCAATTATATTTCTATATTTTTTTCTTTCTCTTTTGCTTCAGCTAAAGTGAAGTTTAGAAAAGTAAATTTTTTTCTTATATAGTTTATATTGTGAGATATATAACATAATACTGCTTATAGTTCTTTTTTGAATAGGATGTTTCATTATATATTGAGTTTTTTATACTTTTCTTCTGTTTTAAATTTGGCTAATGCATTTTGCTACATGCCTATTATATTTATTCTAAAATTTTTAATCTTTTTATATTAAGCAATTTTTTGTCTTACTTCTTATTAATTGATATTTAAGAAAATGTTTTAAATTCAAATAGTTCTGTTTTTAACTTTTGTTAAGTTAATATTAGCCTATTCTGTCATATGGTTTTCATTATTTTCTTAAATAGTTACTATATATTGCATGCTTTATATAGATCTTTTTGATTAATAAAGGAATCAATGATTATTTTACTTTTTGATATTGCACCATTCGGGTTTCTATATAGAAGTCAAGATAGATAACTACTTGCTAAGGATTCTAATGATTTTCTTTGATTCTGTATTCGATTTTCAAGTTTATATTAAATTTAATAGGTGAAATATATTCCACTATTATTTTTAATAATGTTTCGAATCTTATGTAATTCCCTGTGATTCTGTTCAATTCCAATTTTCAAAACCATACTACTTGCTTTACTGCATTAAATTTTTGTTCTATTGTACCATTAAGATTGTCTATCTAAATGACTATTTTAAGTGTAAATAGTTATACTGAATATGTTAATCTATTGGGGATCTATATGATTGTTTGAGCAGTTTGGATGACTTGGGTTTGATTGTCTCTTCTTTTTTTACTTTGTTATCTGGCTTAATGAATATTGAATTTTTGTTGATATTCTAAAGATGACTGGAATAAGTAAAATAGATACCTGTTAGGATTTTTCTATTTTTATATGAGTGTTTTCTATCCAGTAAAAGATAATATTTACTTTATTTTTAGCTATAAATAGTTAACTGGTTAAGGTATTGTCTTTTGCTATTGACTGTACTGATGACTATTTGGGTTTTGATTTTTGTATTATTTTAATTGCTTGTTATGACTAGATGTTAAATAAGGATAAGCTCTTATTTCAGATATTGCTGTTATAGATTGTTATAGTTATACAGTATGTTGCTTTTAAATATCTTCTTGACTATTTTATTACAGATTTTAAGTAATCTGAAGTAAAATGAAAAGAGTTTTTAATATATACTGTATATTGTTGATATGGATTTGACAAGTTTGTTACTTATGGCAGGTTAAACTTGTATAATATTAAAGTAGGCTATTCTTTTTTCTCTACTTGAGATATGGATTTGACTTAGTTAACCTTGAAACTATAATTAACCTTTTTTTTTTTTTTTGTTATCTTTTTTGAATGGTTCAAGTTTCTATTCTCTTTGATAATTTTCAAAACAATCTCCTTATGACAATGTTATTCTACAAAAATAAATTAATTAATCACTTCTTATTTTGGACACATCTATTATTATTACATTGTTGGCATGAAAATCCGGCGAGTCTGTCACTTGAGCACACCTCCTGTCATGTAACAATGGAGCACGTCTTCTACTCGAAAGAGATGTATGTATTTGGTCCGAGCCATTGGGTAGCACTACAGATCAATCGGTAGATCCGGAGATCTAGGGGGTTGCTACTCGTGTGGCAATTCCTCAAGTGTAGTGTGTGTGGGTCAGGTAATAA
This sequence comes from Acaulospora morrowiae, assembly GCA_910591835.1. Taxonomy (NCBI): domain Eukaryota; kingdom Fungi; phylum Glomeromycota; class Glomeromycetes; order Diversisporales; family Acaulosporaceae; genus Acaulospora; species Acaulospora morrowiae. Next base: position 5,250 of record CAJVPV010001749.1, on the reverse strand, counting down.
GGCAAATGTTCAACAATGGAATCTAGGAGAATGTCAGAGTTGCGTAGTACCTATCTGGAATTCCTCTCATTTTTGTTCCTTCTTCTGTTACTTATATACTTATTTTTAATATACACTTTATACCTATTATACATTTTATACCTGATATACACTTTATACCTGATATACCTATTATACTTGATATACTTGATATACTTACTATACCTTTTTCCTTATTATTTTCTATTACCTTTTTATATGCTAACAACATATAGCAATTTTTAATTAATACTCCAGTATTGTATAACTGTTTCATATTTTCTTTCTCAATAAAAAAGAATGTTAATTAAAATTGTTATTTGTAAGATTGAGATTAAGATTTTCATTGTGATTGCCTCTTTTGTTTTATATTTTCTTACTTCTATTTATATATCTATTGCTATTCTAATATCCATATAACTATCTCTATTATGATTCATAAACTATTACACTATATGAAAATAAACTATTTAAGTTTTTTATGATATTATAAAACTATTTGCTAAAAGGTTACAATATGCCAATTAGTTATGTAATGTAAAAATTGCATTATATGATCTTAACTATGCATTTTTCCACTAACAATATATACAATATATATAATATATATATATATTTTGAAAAGAGCAAATAGCTATCATGCTTTATTTTATTTATTATACTTTTATTTACAAAACAAGGTACAATATCAATAGCATAACATATTGTATATTTCTCTTTGCTAGAAAAAGTTTAACGCAAGGCTCCAAAATAGGCTCAACTCTTATGCTCTTTTGATACTATTTAAGAAATATAGAAAAAAAGAGAAATTCAAAAATCTATATTATTGTCTTAAATGGCATCTAGCTATTTAGAAATAAATAAATACCTAATTACATGAAGGTGCTATAGCTAAGGATGGATCCCTAAACTATTTAGCATATAAAATTTTGCAGATCAATTATGTTCCTTTAAAAGTGACATAATTATTTATTCATTACTTTAATAGGGACATAATTCAAAAAACACTTGGATAAAGTAACCTAAATTGCAAAAAACCTTTGTAGGTAGTTTTTTTTTGACCTTATACTATATTTAAAAAAAAAACTTTTTTAATAGTAAGAGACATTTGAATTATGTTTTTACTTTTAATTTAGAGATCCATCTTTAACTGCAGCCAATCTATACAGATTGTCTTACAAGTTATAATTAGGATTGACATGCCTGCTTTCCAAATATGATTTGATGTACAGCAAGCAGAATAGTGTTGGAAGTGATAAAAAGTGATTACCTTTTTGTATAAAGGTGCTGCAGCCACTTTATACAGGTTTGCCTCCAAGTCACAAAAAGGATTTGGTATATTCATACTTCAAGTGTGGTGAAAATATTTTATGGGTAGAGTTTTTATTGATTTTTTTAATGATGCCAGAATCTAATCTTGTATAATAGACCTATATTGTTCAAAAAATAAGGGAGGAACTTCTGTTGTTATCATCATCTCGTTTTTAGGAGTAACTAGAATTCCTGGTTGTCATGTATTATTCTATTAAGTTTCCTAATCACTAGCATAACACCTGCAACTAACTTAGCTTATTGCTAATTATATTGACATTGGCTATTGTTTTACTTTAGATATTGTGAGGTGCAACTTCTTGGATACTTTTGAATAATAATAGTTGTACAAAGGTTTCTTGGGCATATTTAGTCTAATAGCCAATTAGTCAACAATGTTGAGTTTGATAATGATGATCATGTTGATCTTTGGAGGAGTAAACTATCTGTTCTTTTTCTGAAAAACTATAGAAGAGAGAAAATTTTTTGAAGCCCATATTTTAAGAAAGGTTATCACTTTTTAATACAATCCTTGAGAGAAGAAAGTCGATTGGCCAGAGGAGTAATGTTATAGAGATAGAGTTTTCAAAAAAGAGAAAAAGGCCTAGAGAAAAAAACCTTTAGGAAAAAAAGAAAATCTAGCTTTAATAAGAAAAAAAGAAAAAAAGAAAGGGAAGAAGTATAAAATAAAACAAGTATATAGAAGAGAGAGGAAAAGATAAAAAAGAGAAATAAAAGGATATGGAAAGAAGAGTATAAGAAAAGGGGAAAAGAAAAGATAAAGAAAAAGTAAATAACTCAAAAATTTTTTTAATATAGAAGAGAAAGTGGAAAAGAGTTTTTTAATTTAATTTTATATAATAATTACTAACAATATATACAGTGCTGGTGAAAAAAACCGACAATTTTTTTTTTTAAATTTTTAATAACACAGCTGTTAATTCCGTAGCACTTACTACCAAATATAATATAGATTATCTGTTTACACTATAAAGATAAAACAATTGGTCGCTCTACGATTAGGTGTATCAAATATGGCTACAATTGCAAAATAACGTTAGATTATTAAGTCTTTATGGAAGAACAGAATTCATAAAGCAAAAATTCTTCAAGAAAAAACTGGTTTCCCTGTAAAAACTGTATATAGATGTGCAAAACAACTTAAAAAAACAAATGATCTAAAACAGAAGAGTTGTCTGGGCCGTCCAAGTCATCTTACCCCAATCCAACGGTGTTATTTTTGCCATTTCGCAAAATCTCACAAATGCACGTCAAGTATTGAAATATCTGAAACACTTAAAAAAACCTACCCTGGTCTTAATATTGCACCTAGAATAGTCTGAGAAACTTTTCAGAAGCTTGGGTACAAAGTTTGTATCCCTCGTAAGGTTTCTTTATTCACTAATGCTGTCATGATTCGTCACGTCGTTTGGGTGGAAACCTACCAAAGGAAACTATAGAATAAAGTCATTTTTTCTGATGAAACAATGTTCCAAATGTTTCGTAATATGATGCAAGTTTGTTATAAAAAAGGAGAATTGAGACCAATCTGCGAAATTGTGAAGCATTCTTTCAAGGTTCATGTGTGGGGAGCATTCTATACAAAGGAAACTATTGGTTTTTACATATTCACTGAAAATATAAATAGAGAACTCTATAGAAAAATTCTAACACAAAATTTATTTACGCAGGCATCTCAGGTTCTTGGCTGTAAATAGATCTTCTAACAAGATAACGATCCTAAACACGTGGCCAAGCTCACGATCACTCTCCTTAAAGAATGTTATCCACAGATTCTCGACTGGCTGTCCTATTTGCCAGATTTTAATTCAATCGAGAATTTGTGGGCAATAATCAAAAAACAGGTAGAAAAAAAAGTCAATATTATGATTTGTGAAAAAAAAACTATTACTCAAACGAATTTTATGTCAATTGTAATAAGGGAATGGAAGGATATCGATAGTATTATATGCCTTAATTTAGTATGGTCTATGCCACAATGTATAAATTTAGTTTTAAAAAATCAGGGTTGCAAGATAAATTACTAAAATTATGATATATATAATCTATATATTGCATAATTCACTATATTAAAGTAAAAAATTTTTTAAATAAAAAACTAACAAGATATCTGTTATTATATAATTGTCAGTTTTTTTCACCACCACTATATATTATTTTCTTTTAAATAGATATCTTAATATAAATAAATAAATAATATTTAATATTGTTAATATGAATCTATCTACTTAATATAAACTAATGCTAATAGAAAAGTTGCATTAGGCTAGAATTAACTTACTTATATAAAAATCTTTAATATAATGACTATAAACTTTGTTTAATAAAAGTCTTATATTTAATATCTATTTACAATTTCAAAAAAAAATAAAAATAAGACCTGTGGGTCCATAGCACAATGGTTAGTGCTCCACAGGTCAGATCACAAGATACTGGTTCAACTTCATGTGAAGGCAGTTGAACAGTACCACATGGTATCTGGCACCATAACCTAATATGTGCTGTTTCTCATGCGAAGTCATTTCACACACTGATTCAGTGGGCATTGAGATTGTGATCTCCAGTTAAGGTGTCGTGGCACGTCGATCGTCCAGTTGGTGTTACGATGATCGCACTATGTTTAATGTATTTCCCGGTTCCCATGCTGGTCACTTCCCTTCCCCTATAGTCCACGAGACTATAAAAGAAAACCTGCTAACTCGATTAGGCAACTTTGAAGATAATCACTATAGGGATATCGCTGGTGCGGAGTGATGTTCAAGGCCACTTTACAGGAGTTGCGCCCTGCTTGACATTTATGCCTCTAGATTTGGCAGCCTACGTCAACTAAGAATCCTAAGAAGTGTTTACTGGAAGATTCAGGAGTCGTGCCCCACTTGGTGAAAACCCCCAGATTTGGTAGTCTGTGCCAACCTTAGGAAACTCTTGGAGCATTTACTAGGAAGTGTAAAGAAGTAAGTCCATGAATACCGCAAAAGTATAAGCCAGAGGTGGAAAAGTGATAAGGATCCTAGTGACAGTTAACAGGTACATGCCCTTCGAATAGTCCATGCCTAATATACAAACCCATCTACTTGGTATAAGTTGGTACAATCAGGTTAGTTAGAGGGAGTATTAGGATTAGAATAGCTAAAAACAGTTAATCAGATTCTTCATGTATGGTTGTAACTTTGTTTCATAAGTTAATAAAAATTGTTACATGTAATGTACTTTGCCTCTAGGAAAAAAAAAATAATAATAAAAAAAAAATAAAAAATAAAAAATAATAAAACAAATAAACTTTTTAATTTAATTAATAATTTTAAAACAAAATTTTATTTTAATTCTTTTTTTTTTTTTGAAGGAGCAAATGGCTATCATGCTATCATTTATTATTATAATTTTAGACTTGCGGGTTACAAGATTTACAATGTGGAAAGCATGATATACATCTTTCTTTACTAGGAAGAGTTAAATGCAGGACTTGTAAAGGCCACCCCTACACTTCTTGGTACCATTCAAGGAATACAGTAAAAAAGAATATTTAAAACTTATATTATGGCCTTAAATGGCATCTAGCTACCTAGAAGTTAATTTGAATGCCTAATCACATGAAGGTACTGTAGCCACTTTATACAGGTTTGCCTCCAAGTCATAAGTAGGACTGGCATGCTTGCTTCTCAAATGTGGCTTGATGTTCGGCAGGCGGAGTAGTGTTGAAAAATTTTTTGTTTGTGATTACCTTTTCACATGAAGGCGCTGCAACCACTTTATACAGGTTTGCCTCCAAGTCATGAAAAGAATTTGGCACACCCATTTCTCAAGTGTGGCGGAGTATTCCATAGGTGGAGTTTGGTTTTGGATTTCTTAAAGGTGTTGATACCTGACCTTGTACAATGAGACCTACATTGTCGGAGGGGT
>CAJVPV010001748.1:0-14801 GCA_910591835.1 Acaulospora morrowiae | reverse complement strand
AGAAGCTGGAGAAGGTAATTTTACATTTTCAGCAATTAATTTTTATTACTTTATATATATATTGGATAGTGCTTGAATAACTAATTACATTAGATCTATTAATAAATTTTACCTACATATATCTAAATTATACCAATATTTTAAATACATAATAGTACGAATTGTATTAACAGTTAATTGTGCTCTATCTTGAGTAATTAAATCACTTACACTTGAAAAAATTCTTTTAGCAGGAGCGCTTATTGCTGGAATTGCTAAATAATCTTGTGCCATTGCTGCTAAATGTGAAAATTCTTTGGAATGTTGCTAAATTAAAAATAATTATAAATAAATAGTTTCATAAATACAATTTAAAACTATTCAAACTCTTTCCCACTCACATACAATTATCAAATTAGGAAACACAGTGAAAAAAGAGAGAAATGAGTTCAAATAGAACTCTCAGAGGCACCTTCGCCTCCACTAGGCCAAACTACAACGTTAATGATTTCATCAAAGGCATGGCCAGCCGGAAAAGCAGAGAAACAATACCATATCCAGCACAAAAACCAGCAAAGAAACAACTGCAAACTGAAGCGAAAAATGACAAAACGAAAGGAACAGAACAGGAACAAACCAAAATGTTTTTGAAAACAACTACAAACCAAACCACCCACAGAAAGGAACAACCAAACAATGAGAAACAGGACAGGGTTACAGAAAAGTCCAAGAACACTACACAAGAACCTGAAACACATGAACTTTGGAGTGACATTTATGAACAGAAGAACTCTAACTCTTACACAGAAACACCACAGAACCCTCCACCAGACAGGCAAGCATCCTCCAGGAAAAAGACAACCCACAAGAATGGGAAAGAATAAATGATTCCGACGAAGAAATGGAGACAGATCATCAAAATCCAACATGGAAAACCCAAGACAAAGGAAAACAACCAATGCACCAATGGAGCAAGCCAAGACTATGCTCTCCATTCGACAGAAGCATCAGATATGGACGCCAACGAAGTAAAGTAGGAATCGAAGCAAAAGTACTCCCTGGAGACACAACCGGAAAGAAAATCCAATACCTCATCAAAACACTAGGCTGCCCTGAAGAATTCATCAACATCCGTAGCGAAGGAAGGAAAGACAAAGAGCTGATTACTGCCACATTCAGAGACTACCATGTGGCAGCGCAAGCATGTACCATAGACTTACCCAATTTGGAAAACACACATCTGGATTTCATTTCCACACATGATCCTATCCAAAAAAGGGAAAACAGTATCAGAGTATGGGATATCCCTCTGAATGCAAGATTCATAGAAGTGCAACAAACATTTGCCAAATATGGACAAATTATAAGCATCTCAATGAGCATACAACAAATGTGGCAAACAGCCACCATTACTTTCGAAGATAAGAGCAGCAAGGAAAAAATCGTAGACATGTGGAGCATCCCCTTCAAAGCTAATATGGTCAGAGTATTTGACGCACAATGGAGTCTAGCACAAATGAAGGAAAGAGGCCAAATCGCAGCAAAGCTTACAAATCTCCCACCCAACACAACAGCCTTTGACTTATGCACTATATGTCAACAAATCAAGGCAAAAACTTGCTACATCCCATGCAGAGGATCATATCAAAGGAAAAGATTTGCAGTTATTAGTTTCGAGAACACAGCTGATCTAAGCAATGCTACACAACAAAACTTCACAGTCGGAGAAACACAGATCACATGGACACAAATTGACATCAAATTATGTGCAATTTGTGACGGAGATACACACCTGGCAGCCATGTGCCCAGCCAAGGAAAAAAGAAACCACTGGTCAGAATACAACAGGAAGCAGGCCACAAAGTTTGGTAAAACACATTTTACTACAAACAAGAAAAACAAGACCAGGCATATACGCAGCCGCTGCAAGACACCAACCAAGCACCAGCAAAAGCGCAGATCATCTTACTGAAAACACAAACATGAAAGAAGTACTTAAACTGCTGCAACAAATGCAATAAGACATACAAGAAATCAAGCAACAAATAACAGACATGGACGAAAGAATCACAAATCTGAAGTATTATGAAGAAAATGGCATCGGAGCCATGGAAACAGAAGAAGCAGAAGCGCAAGAAACCCCCAAAGAACCAACAAAATAAGCTCAAACACCAGAAAACAATACAACCTCAGCACAAGACATTATAGACCTCCAGATACACCAAAGACAAATCCACGAAACTATTAACAACACCAACCAAATAATGAACGAGCTGTCCAACATAATTTACACATTTATTCCTGGAAACACAAAAACATCCACCACTAATCAATAATATGGGTAACAATCAAAGCAATACAACAGATGCAGAAAGTATCACGAACAATCTCTTAACACTATATGACTCAATTAACAAATACCCAGAAGAAGACATAAACACAAACAACAATGACAACACAAATGACAAATACATACCACACCAACCCTGAGATACACTAGAACATCTAAAGACTTACCATAACATCCAAAAAGACAACACACATAACAAACAAAACACAATACAAATAGAAACCAACAATACAAACAAACATCATCACACCAAAAAAAGCACAACACAAAACAGAACAGAGAAGAAACAGGAGCTAGAAACATGGAAGATCACCATACACAATGTTAGAGGTTTTAACAACCAAACCAAAAGAGATATATGGACAAGATACTGCACTGAGAAGGGAATAGACATAGCAGCCCTCACAGAAACCCAAATCACAAAAGATCCAAAATACTGGAAAACCACAGGATATTATACAACATGAAGCAATGATAACAAAGGTGTAGATATAGCAATCATGATCAAGAACGACATTGCAAATCACATAGGCAGAATCGAAACCATTCCAGGACGAGGGATATGCATTGACCTGAACTTCAAAGGACACAATCACATAAGTATAATCGGGCTTTACATACCAACACAAAGTAACAAAAACTACAGGAAAACGACAAACTGGATACAAGAGTGAATCTGGACCAGACACCAAAAAGGATGAAACATAATCACATTGGGAGACTTCAATGCTCTACACAACCCAAGACTGGACAAGCAACCGCCAGGAAGAGACCAATTCCTAACATCCCAAACAATCAGAACCCTCATTCAACTCGGTCACATCGACACCTTCAGAGAATATGGCCAGTACGTAAAAAATACACATGGACAAACATGTGCACCACAAAAACCCACATAGACTACATCTGGATATCTCCTAACAACAACTGGAATCTCATAAAAGCAGATATAGAATCATCAAACATGCTAACAAACAGTGATCATGACATTGTGACATGCCAAATAGAAATCAATGAGATTATCACTTAACAGAAGAAACCACTATTATTTAACCGAAACAACATTTTTGATACCAAGAGAGCAACACTAAGACAATGGGAGGCATACAAACAACAAATCGAAGAAGAAATCAAATGACAAGAAGTCCAAGAGCAATTAAAGTTGACTACACCAAATCAGCTCTGGAACAAAACATGGGAAATTATCTGCAGAGCAGCACACCAACACATTCCCAAGAAAAGGAAAAGGAGAAAAGGACAAAATCCAGTCCACCAATCAATAACCAAGCATCAAAAAATCACTATGATCAGAAAGCTAAACACATTGGTGAGACGATTATTTACTTTAAACCAAAAAACAGACACAATAAAAATGAAAATCGAAGAATTAGTTAGCAAAATTAACAGAGACGAGCAACACATCCCAAACCCACCATGGGACAACACCAACCCCGAAACAGAAGAAACAATTGCATAGTTAGCAAGTATTAAACAAACATATAAAATTATCAGAAAAATAATTGAAATAACAAGCAAATAGGAAGAAAGGAAAAAAATCAAGAGAGCCATCGAACAAAGAGAAATCAACTACACAGAGAACAAAAAAAAGATGATCGCATCAATCCTAAACTGACCGCGACTAACAATTCTAATGAACAAAATCATATCACATAAGCCAGAAATCACAGTCACTACTGACCCTAACGAAATTAAAGAAATAGCATGAACACACTTCCAAAAACACACTATAACACAAGACAACTGCCCATAGAGAGACTGGATACCATTGAAACAAGACTACAGACCCCAAGAGAATATTAAGCAGGAATGGTATCAAGAACTTCTAACAGAAATCCAGAAAACAGAAATTAATGAAATAATCAAAAATATGTGAAACAACTCAGCCCCGGGCAAATCTGGCATCAGTTACCCACTCTTCAAACATCTAGGGAAGAGAGCACTAGAAAGAATAGTCGAAATATTCAATACAATACTGAGAACAGGTGAAATTCCAAGAAAATGGCAAGAAAATATAATCTATCCAATTCCAAGGAAAGCAGACTGGCAACACAACCTGGACCTGGTGAGGCCAATCACACTCCTTGAAACAATCAAAAAAATATTCACCAAAACACTCAACAACAGACTCACAGAAATAATGACAAAACATCCAATTGTATCAGACAGAAATTGGGCAGGGCTCCCAGGAGGAGGGACACAAAAACCAATCAATATTCTGAATAATGTCCTAGAAGAAGCAAGAGAAAACAAGAAAAAGTGTTGGCTTTTAAGTCAGGACATAAGTAAGGCATATGACTCGATGGACCATAAGGTATTAGAAAAATCCATGAAAAGAATCAAAATTCCAGTTGTTGTTATCAACATCATAATGAACTTACTCGAAGATGGCAAAAACCAGATCATAACATGTCAGGGACTAACAGCCCCATTCAAACCTGAAGTAGGAATAGATTACGGAGACACAATATCCCCACTACTATGGCGAATATACTATGATCCACTGATAAATAAAATTGAGAAATCCAGATACAGATATCACTTCACAACACAAACACCAACAAGAAAACGATGTAAGTGGCAACTCACAACAACAAAAGTCACATCAATATCCTACATGGATGATACAGTCTGGTTGGCAAACAACAGACAAGACATGCAAAGAATTATCAAAATAACAGAAAGCTTCGCAAAAATCACCAACCTAACAATCAACCTAGGAAAAGTAGCACTTATTACAATTAACCCTGGAAGCCAAGGACATATCAATATGCAGGGCCACAAAATTATACCAAAACCAAAAACTGAAACAATTAGAATCCTGGAGGTATGGATAACAGCAATGGGAAACAAAAAACACCAGCTAGAGTTAATTAAACAAAAAATCCAAGCGACAACAAACACGCTAAGAAGATGCAACATTACAGACAAACAACAAAGATACATAATCAATCATGTAACAATCCCAACAATAACATATCTCCTACAAGACACAGTGGCAACAAAGCACACACACAACAAGTGGGAAGCCATAATCAGAGTGGCCTTTAAACATAAAAACAACATGCCAAGCACAGCAATCAATAGCGGAATACACTGCCACTTTGGTTACAAAATCTTCAGCACAGAGGACAAACAGACACAACACCACATCAAGACAATACTCATTAACCTCAACAAGCAAAACATATGTGGTATCATAGCACGAGGAAGATTACAGCACCTACAAAATAAAACATGGACATCAAGGAACATTCTAACAGACAACATTCCCATACAAAGAGACCAAAACAATTTGCTAAGCCAAATCATCACCACCATTAGAGAAGATGGATACAATATCAAACCAAACACAACAAAAGATCAAATTAAAACATTTCCAGATAACCAGCTACACACTATTGAAAGCATAATGGAAAAAGAATGGTTTGAGAAAAACAGATACAACCTCAAAAAACATAATATAATGTTCATCGAACAAATAACAAACGCATATCAAACACACATGTTGGAATGGAGACAAATTAGAGCCATGGCAGGGAAAAAGGCAACAGGTTATCAACCCAAGTGGCTCACAGACATCTGAGAGCAACACTGCTACCCAGACTGGTCAACAAACAGATACAAATGCAACATCAATGGTCTCATACAACCCAAACCACTCCAACAATTGAAAACACTCGAAAACATCTGTATAATGAACACAAGATATTTAGCAACAATAATAGATCAACAGATCTACATTGGGAAAAAAGACAAGTGAAGAAAAGAACAAGAAAACATAATTCAAGTACAACACATAACGAGAATAGCAGAAGATTCATCACTCTGAAAATGTACAGAATGTATACATAATGAATCAAGGAATAACACATGTACAAGAACAATCAATAAAAAACACACAGTAGTAATCCCAGTAATCAAAATGAGACAAAGCTCTAGAATCCATAGCCAAATCATTGGTATATTAGAAAGAGTCCAGGTGTCACCATCTATAATCAGAAACAACATACAAAAAGTCAAACAAGATGAAAAGGAAAAATAAGAAAGAGAAAGGGAAAAACAACAAGAAAACCAAGAGTCAGTTAACACCAAAATATACAAAGGAATAGAGATAGGACCGCAAGCTAGAGTTGAGCTAGAAACAAGGGAGGAAAAAATGAAAACATGGAAAATAATAGAAGCATATACAGATAGATCCACGGAAGAAATAGGTACATACAGATGTAAAATGAGAATTGGATGGATAGCAATAAACAAAGAAACCAAGGAGGAAATAGAGTTCTCAGCAAGTGCGCAAGACTTCCCATCATCAACCAGAGCAGAACTCATAGCAATCCTAAGTCTAATCAAATGTACACCAACCTATACAGAGATAAACATATATACGGACAGTAAAGCAGCCATCCAAAACATCACAGAAAAAAAAAAGGGAGGAAACAAAAACATAACACACACACAAAACTGGGTAACAATTAGGCATATAAAAGAGGCAATTAAAAAGAGAACGGGGACCACAAACCTGATCAAAGTCAAAGTACACACAGGAGTAAAAGGAAATGAAACGGCAGACAAACTGGCAAAAGAAGGAGCACAAAAAGAAGAAGGACAAGGAATAAAGATAAGCCAGGCAACAGACGACATCTATTACAACATCACATGAAAGGACACAATTTTAGACACAAACATCAACAGCTTCATTAAAAGACAACAAAGTGCACGATGGCTAGCAAGATGGCTATATCAAAACAGACATATGGCATGGATAGATGGTAGGGAAGAAAAAATAGATTGGAAAATAACACATGAAGTACAACAGCCAACACCAATTAAAAGCAACAGAACAGATAAACAAGATCACATGAATAGAAACTTTCGATACAGAATGCTCAATGAAAAATTCCCAACTCTCAACAAACTAGCAGAACGCAGACCTGATCTTTACAAAACAGCAACATGTTCAATCTGCAAGACAAATATAGAGACACACCAACACATGATACACAAACATTGGAGAGAAAACATCACTAACAAATATAATAAAATCGTCAAACAAGAAAGCTGTGCTAGAGCGAAAAAAAGAGAACAAACAAAAAAACAGCACCTGAAACACAGAATCATCGACTCAGAATATACAAGAACACTAATAACAAAGGCAGTGTTCACAAAGGAAACAGTCAAATATATAAGAAACATAGTAGAAAATAAAATTACAGAAACATGCAGAGCAATTACAACCCGCATGGATACAAAGTTGAAAGAATGGTGGAAGGACAGATGCAACAAGATAGCAAAATGGAAAGAGGAAAATGGCATCACAATCCAAAAGAAAAGAGAAAAAAGAAACAAGAGAAAAGAAAATACAAAAGGAAAAACAGAAATCAGTGGATTAAAAAACTCAAAAGAAAAAGAAAAGAAAGCATTAGAATGGTGGGAAAAAATGACAGAATGGTTCACAAAGTATAAATGGAATGCAGAACACAATAATTATACATATACATTATTTACTAACACTAATGGAGCCTTAGCACATTAGTTTTTGATCCCTTTTCTTTCATCTAGACCTGAGAATAAATCAAATAGCTCAAAGCCAATATTTGGAGAAATCTCAATATAGCCTGGTATATAGATAGAAGTAAAGTTATAACATTTATGTAAACAAAACTTGTAAACAGCTAATGTAAACATTACAAACTAATAAAGTATATCGGGTAAGACCCAGCTAATGTTTTAAAAAAAAAAAAAAACAATATTTTTATTTATAAGTACAGTAAGTTTAATGCTAGCTTGCCTATAGAAACCAAATAACTAATATTGAAAATAAATTTTAAAACAATATATTTTGTCAAGAGATATCAAGTAGCTATTGTATGTTTATTTACTCAGTGTTGGAGAAAATATAATTGGTATAGGTTTGAATTAGTTTAGTAATACATTTAGAAAAGTTAAGGTTGTTTTGAATATAGGTGTCTGTGACTAAGGTAAGTAGGTCAACTGTTGTTACTTATTCTTGCATTGATAGAAATTTTTGTAAATTTGATTTAAAAATTGCTTGATTATTTTTGATTGTGTTGATAGAAGATTTGTTTTTCCATTTTATACCATTTTGTAGAGAAGTGTTGGCTGTAGTGCATCATGGTTTTCATATGGTATTATATAGTTATATTAGGGCTTCAGTTGATGCTTATATCCAATTGTTAAAATTTGATAGAGAAAAAATATTGTTAGTGATACCACATGCTAATTTTATGACCTGCTATATGTGAATTATCAGTTCTGAGTCACCATTGGAGTGAAGAATATAGATTGGTTTGCTTGATAATTTGATTAATTTCTTCTGAAACTATTGAACATTTGAATATATGTTGTATATTTTTAGTGCGAAGTTTATATTGTAGACAGTAGGGATCTGAATATTGGTCTGAATATTGTTGATAAAGGTTCTCTTGCATAGGAAGAGTTCCTGATAAAAGCTTGATATGAAAAGCAATTAGATTGGGTATTTGTTATTTCATATATTTTTCAAAGTTTTGTTAGATTTGTTAATTATTTTGATACCTTGAAAATTGTAAATAAATCAAATATTTTTAAAATTGATGAGCTTTTTGCTATTACGTATATATGTTTTGGTAATGCTAAGAATCTTTTGTGCCATCTGACACTACTATCTAGCTAAAAGTTGTTAATTGAAGGATTTTTTGAAAAATATAATATTGAATTGTTTCAATTAATAGTATTGTTAGCTCTTGAATTTGACTTGGGCTGGAATGGGTGAAAAGGATCATTTTCTTGAGTATTATCTTATTAATTTTCTGGATAATTGAAGAGAAATTGATCTTTGCTTTTTTTTTAGGATAGTTGAAGGTCTCCTGAAGTATTCTTTTGTTATTTGTTATTTCGATTTCACAGTTGGAAAGGCACCAGTAAAAAAGATTGAAGAGGGTTTGTAGAAGATTGCTAGATAAAAGATAAGGATTGTTTATTTGATTTTAAAGTTGTTTATAAAAATATATCTTTGATGGTATTGAATGTGGTATGACTGGAGGAAACCAATTTTCTAAAGTATTGAAATGAAAGAAAAGTTGAAGAAAATATTTACTGATTGAAGAATATGCTTGTTTTTGAAGGAGTTTTTGAGATATTTTTGATTATATTATTTAGATGATACTTGTTAAGATTTGAGGGATTGGAGAGAACTTATAAGAAGAATGCTTTTAAGCTTGTGAAGTTTAGTGTATATGAGCCAGCACTTGGAGTACCAGCTAGGCAACTATCACATTTTGTGAGAATATTGTTGCTGTCTATGTTAAAGTATCTTTTTTTAAAATGAAGATTTTTCTGAATATGGTAATGTCTTTTGTATATTTTAACAATAATATTGGTATTGTGAATAAGCCAAAATGATGCTTTGTGATTGGGTATTAATCCATGAGATCCCAATAGACTGTTGTGATGAGTAAAGTTTTTGAACCAACAGAGTTTTGGTCTGCATTAAATAATTCCTATATGAACTATTAATTGGAACCAAGAGAGTTTGATTGTACTGTTGAACTTCATTAGTTAATTTGTGAACTGGATATTGAGAGCATTAGCAGTATTGATTACAATGGTTCTGGTGTTTGGTTAAAGTTTAACTAGTAGAAGGCCTATTGAGTTTCTTGTATTTGGATAATAGCTTGAATATTTGACTAGACAGATTTGAATTTCAAGTTCTTGGCAATTTTAACAGTATAGAGTATCCAATTATCTTGATTAAATACTTCTGGATTATATATTGGGCAAGACCAAATTGCTTCTTTTCTTTGTATTGATTGTATCTCCTGTATTATGTATTTTCTTGTGATTGGAATAAAGAGTTTGGTTATTAGATTATCTATTAAAAAGAATCTTTGTTTTTTTTTCAAGAAGTGCAATATTGAGATTACTATGGCTGATAAGAATTGCATTTGAGTATTTAAAGATTATTTTGTATACTGATTTAATGAGTTTGTTAATTTTTATTTATAAGTGATTAAGTGTAGATTTGTTGAAAAAGATTATTATAAGAAAGTATTCAAACTTTTTCATAATTATCCACTCATATATTTTCTATTTGATTTGACTTTTTCAATTTTGTTTATTTAGCTCTCGTAAGATTGTATCTACTGATTGGCTAAAGACTTTTCTATTGGTTTGAGAAAATTCCTAGAAGAAATGAACATTTTTAGATATTTAATACTTTGGTGTGGTTTTAAGACTTGTATTTGGGGATCACTGATTTTATAATATTGAAGATTTCCTATTTGGTCTTGATATTGCTTATAATTTGAGTTTTGTCTTTGTTGCAAGTAATGTTGTTGATTGAAAAAAATTAATTGGTGATGGTTAGGAGATTTTCCATTCTAGATTTGGAATCTGCAATGAGTACAAGGTCATCTATATAGGCTAGTTCATTGGGAGTGATATAGTTTCAGATGGGTTGCTGTTTGAATAACTGTGTAATTAGAGAATTATAAAATATTATTTATAGTATAGGAGATAGTGTTTTACCTTGCTCAACATCATTATTGACTGTGAAGAGGCTAGTTGCTTCTGAAGAAGTATTGATAAATACTTTTCTGTTACTGAGCAGATTTATAAACAAGTTGATAGTGGAACTTGGGCAGTTAATTTTTTCGAGTAATTTTTTGATTACAGGAATAGGTGTTGAGTCAAAAGCTTTTGCTATATCTAGTAATACAAATCAGAATTCTTTGTTATTTGTATTAGCAGCTTGTAGAACAGAGTTTACTATTGTTAATGGTTCCATGGTGCTTTGGTTGGGCAGACCAGTGCAATTAAGTTCAGAGAGGATATTATTGTTTTTGAGAATTTTGGAGAGTCTTTTGTTGATGATTCCTGTAAACAATTTTTTAATTGAGTCAACCAGAAATATTGCTCTAGTGTTATTGAGTTTGTAGCTTCATGTAAATTTTTTAAGAATAAGTGTAATAATAGTTTGTTTTCATGATTCAGGGATATGTAAGGATGTTAGAATATGGTTAAAAATTGTGGAGATATAAAGAATGGTTTTTTTGCCCATAAGTTTAATAATATCATAACTGATTCCAGACATTTCAGGAGCTTTATTTTTGGAAAGGTTGTGTATTGCTTCATGAATAGTTGTGGGGTCAAGAGGTTGGGCTAAATCACTATATATTTCTTGGTTGACTGGTTTGATAAAGTATACTTTATATCAGTTTAGAAATTTGTTTAGGTTAAAGTTTCTTTCTCTTAGAATGTTTTTGAAGTATTTATTGATTATTTCTTAAATTATTTCTAAATCATTTTTGATTTGATTATTGTTATTATGAATTTGATAAAGATCAATTTTTGGTTTAATTGATTCCAAGATCTTCTTGATGTAGTTTTAGATTTGTTATAGAAGTTCTCAATTAGGTTTTCCATGTTAAAGTGATATTCTTTTATAAGTTCTTGATGAGATTGGCTTAGTGCTTCTTTGATTAGAAAGTTTTTAAGCTTTTGTAGACCTTTGATTGAAATTTTACTGTGGTGGCTTGTGATTTCATAGAGCTTACTGAGTTTAGGATTTAGATTAAATAGGAACAATTGTCTTTGAGTTGAATTATGATTTTGTTTATCTCTCTGGTTTGTTTTTTGAGCTTTTTTTCTGCAGCAGTATGATGGTCTTTTTGGATAGGATTAAGATAGATTTTTTTGATATGTTTGTTTAAAGAGTTCTTGCAAATTTTATTGAAATTTTTTCAATCTGGTATGGATAACAAATCTGACCAGGAGTCTAGTTCATTGATAAAGTCATGAATTTTTTTCTTGGATATTTTGTCAATACTAAATTTGTAAGTAGGTTTTATTTTCTGGAATTCAAAGTAGTCTAGTTTAATTGAAACTGTATTGTGGTCAGTAGAAATAATGTCTGTGACTTGAATCTTGTATCAGATTATTTTAGAAGCAAGATTTCTTGATACCCATGCTTAGTCAATTTGAGAAGCACTTGTAGTGGTAATATGAGTAAATACTTTTTTATCAAACTGATAACTAATATCCATGTAATTATTCAGAAGTTTATAAATCATTTGCTTATGAAGTGATGATAAGACTTCAATAAATAGACAGCCTTTGGGATAAGAGTTGAAGTCTCCTAATATAATATAATGAAGTTTGTGATAAATTGTGAATTTAGTAATTTAATAAAGTTGCTTGGTGGCTTTATTTCTTTTTTGGATTCCATGGGAAAGGTAAATAATTGTTAATAAAATATTGGTTTTTCTTTTGAGTTTTATAATTATACTTATACAAAATTCTAAGTCTTTACAGATTTAAAAAATGTGAGAGGTTAAGTCTTTCCCAACTATTAATAGAGTACTATTTTTTGCAGTATTTGATTTTCTATAGAGAATAGTTCTGCCATTAATATTTTTGAAATGGTAATCTTCAGATTTTAATTTTGTTTCTATATACATTAGAATAGATCTATTGTTTATATTGTTGGCAAGAGTTTAAAGTTTAATAAAGTCATTAAATTCTCTAGTATTGATAGTAGTAAGAGTAATTGGATTTTTAGTTTTGTTTTGATTATTTGAGGCAGGAGAAGTTGCATGATTATATGAGTTATGTAGTGATAGGTTAAATGAAAGAGAGTAATTATAAGTTGAGTTAGAATCAGTAATTGAAATATTAGAGTTGTTAAGGTTTATGGTCATAAGATAAATTAACAAAAAAAAGAGATAAAAGCAAACTCTGGTTTAAGGAGTGTCTCTTTGATTATAAAGAATTCATAAAGTTTGTTAAAAGAAAAGATTTTGTAAAGTTTAAAAATATTTGTAGAGAGGTGGTTATCATTAGATAAGGGAACACTTAGTAAGAGGATTTCTCTTTCTTCTCCAAGATTTGATTAATGACTGCTGGATTTTCTGGGAGTAATATCAAAAAAATCTGAAATAATCTTTTGGAATTCTTTGGAATTTGTAAATACTGTATAGGTCTTTGATTATTTGTTTGAGGTTTTTATTTCTTGTGATATATTGACTGATATTTAGTATTGAATCAACATCAGAGATTTGAATGGTAATTTAGATTTGTTTGTTTGGGAGATATTAGAGAAGACCTATTGGGAATCAAGAGGAAGAAGAAAGAAGAAATCAAATTTTAAATATTTGATAAGATTTTGTGTATCAAAAATATTGATTGTAGGGATTTGTATGTTTAGGGTCAAAAGGTTTTTTTGAATCAATAGCAGTTCTTGTGGTAAGAAATTTTTGGATTTGAAAAAATATGTAAAAGATGTTTAAAAAAGTATTTGGATCTAAGTTTTGGAATGATCATGCTGATGCTATGTACTGAAGTATCTAAGAGAAAGTATTGTTCAAATTCTGGATCAAGAAATTTGAGATCAAGAGGCAGGAGAGACTTGAGAGAAGGAATATCAAAATAAGATTGGGGATTTTGGAGGAAACTATATAAAATTTTTTAATTTCTCTTATTTTGAAGTCCAAGTTTTTGAGGTCACTTCTTCTTTTGATGGAAAAGTGATGTAAAAGGTTCTTGAAAGATCATATGAATTATCTGGTAGTGGAGGTAGAGTTGTGAAGTATGTGTTTGGTAACATAATGAATTTGAAATATAAATAAAGAGATTTGATAACTTCTGCTATAGTACTTCTATTGATAATAGGAATTCTTTATAAAATTTTGGCTTTGATATAAGAAGGAACTTCTTTAGGAAAAGAAGAGAGTTTTGAAAAAAGATTTGAAAATATCTTTTTGCATTCTTGTAAAGTTGAAAACTAATTCAATTTTCTACTATCTTTTGGGTGGTAGAATAGGTTACATTCATATTTTATGATTTGAAAGAGCAGGTTGGAATCAAGGTCAGTTATATTAATATATCTTAGATAGGTAATAAGGATATTGGCATTTAAGAGGAGTCTGATTTTGTGCATAACTTCTCTGTTTAATTGGGAGACATTATTTTTCTTTTTGTAGTTGGCTTAAAAGCAAAGCTTCAATTTTTTGTATTCTTTTTAATAAGTGTTTTTAAGTTTTTCTGTTTTGGAAAAAAGAAAGAAATCTCTGTTTTATGCTTTTATTCTTATAAAAATTTTCAAGAGTGGCTTTTGTTTAACTGAAATTTTGAATGTTTGAATGATATCTGATAATAGGTTTGCAAGTTTTTTTGATTTGTTTCTGGCAGATAAGAGTTTGGAAACCCAACAGATTATTCAGTCTATACATATGATATAAATTATTTGCTATTGACTCAATTCTCAAAATCCTCAAAAATAATTACATCATGACTCAATTGTTTATATGTTTTAATAGTGACTTAATTAATTGTATTGTTAAAGTAAAAAATGAACTATATAAATAATGAGAAAAATCAAAGTAAAATGAAGTAGAATATAAAAAGTAATATGATAGATATGCAAAAGATATCTAGTATTTCTAGTATATTCTAG
>CAJVPV010001747.1:0-14801 GCA_910591835.1 Acaulospora morrowiae | reverse complement strand
AACAACCAGCATTTGCACAACAAATACAACTACCAATGACAATTCTATATTTAATAAAATCTTAAATCTCCTAAATGGCTCATTCAACTATACTGATAAATCAATTTTTACCTCTACAGTAATATCATCGTTCTGAAAGGGCATTAGCCATTCAGCACTATTGGTGTGAGCCCACTTCGCGGTAGTACCTGGTATCAATAGTTTAGTTGTGATAGGCTACAATTAATTTACTTTGTAAAGATTGTTAATGTAATGATAGTAAATTTTTTATTTAAATAAAGTCTCGCATTTAATGCCCATTCGCGATAAAAGAAAAACAAACTCTTTCAAATCTACTACCTCAATATTAATAACAACAAAATCACCTGAATAGAACCTGCGAAAACCCTCTTTATCACCAACTTCTCTAACTTTCCCAACCAATTCCTCATCATTAAAGAGAGAAAAAACATAAAATAAATTGTCAAAACAGGTTTCATCAATAATGTTTGTATTATATATATGTTCGTATTTGATTCAAACATTTTTCAAAAACTGTATTATATTTGTATTTTATTCAGACATTTTTCAAAAACTGTATTATGTTTGTATTACTAAATAACAATTAATAAGTAATTGGAAATCATATTTAATTCGAAATTATATTGTTAATCAAATTTCCTTTTATAATAATAAGGAAACATGTATAGTTCACATTATTAATTTTATAACAGAAATAATTAAAAAAAGTGACCAAAAAAAAATTTCTTCAAACTTGTATTACATTATCTAACCAAAGAAATATCTTATTCAACTTTCAATATATCAATAACATTGTAAAAAAAATAGAAAAAATTCAATTCAACACAGAACTTTACAAATATTTATAAAAATTTCATTCTTTCCCAAAGAATAATAAAAAACTTCAACTAACTTACCTCTAAAAAAGATTTTCTATCTATCACTTCTCCTGTTCCTTCCAAAAAATATTGATCAAACAGCCACAATGCATACACATGCAAACTCTTGTCTATTACTTCAGATCTAATCCAATCTGGCAACCCTATAGAAATTAGCAAAACAGCTAATAAATCAATCAAACTATCTGATTTGTATTCTCTCTCTACTAATCTTACACAACCAAGCACATCTTATCCTCAATAAATAATCAGCTCTTCCAATAATTCTATCACTATTTCAAACTTCATAAATATTAGTAAAATCAAACCTACAGACCAATCTTAATTTATAAACTTCAAAAATATCATTGACCTTAACTAACTCTCCAAATCTACTATTACACTTACTTAACCATCTCAATTAAATAAATGGTCATCCTCTTTTGATCAAGAAATTCAAGAAGAACTTCAACAAATACATAACAACCAACAATATAAAACTCTTTATAAAGCAACAGAACTCTTAGTCAATCAACTACTTATAGCACCCAATGATATTTCACAATTATCAATATAATCACTAAAATCAAAAATTTACCAAAATACATACCATACTTCTTTCAATCAATCTTCAACAAACTTAAATTTAAAACCACATCTTTTTAATTCCTTTAATACAAAAAATGATATCAAACCAGCCTATCAAAAGAAGTTTAATAAAATCAAGAAAAATTTTCAAAAAAAATACAAAAATCCAAGTGATTGTTTGCACCATTCTATTAATTATTTATTTGAGAACCATTATTATTAACAATATTTTTTTTTATGAACTTGCCAGTATTCTCTCTTATTTTATTAATTATTTTATCTAAAAACCACAATCTTATATCGACCATGTGGAACTAAAAAAAAAACTTAAGGAACATATTAATGATATTCTTCCTAAATTGCCACTCTATCCAATCAAAATCCCATCCCAAATCAATATCAAACTACCATAAAATTTATCTATAATAAATAAATCTCAACTCATTTTAATATTATGAATACTTAGATTTTATTACAAATTTCAAAATTTATTAGAAAACTATTCAAAATCAATCCGCAACTTTCTAAAAACCCAAATGATCTTTTATCAAAATACAAAGAAATCTTTCTAATTTAAAAATATAGTGAATTAAGCAAACTTTCTGATTACAAAAACTATTTATGTGAAAAATATCAAATTTCTTTCAAACTTTCTGAATCGTACTTCGAACTACCACCTTCAAAAAAACCACTTCTCTCAACATACCATTTACTTGAGCCTAAATTCTCAAGTTTTTTTTCTTTAATCCTAGAGATAGCACAATAACTCTTTAAAAACTAGTTATATTTCTTCATAAAATATATTACTTCAAACTTCTACCAAATAATTATTTCTTTATCAGGAAAAAACTTCTCTTATCACTAGACAAAATCACTAGCCTGGAAATAAACATCCTTCTTTCTGTAACAAATCCAACAAATATCTTCTACTTTCTCAATTCCCTCTCAAAAAATACTTTTTCTAAACACCTCTTCCAAAAAAGTGAATCATTATCTCAAAACAGAAAAACACAACAGATTAAACAATTCAAACCAAACTACCTTTCTCAGAAGACTTCAATGTTGTCAATAAAAAAGCAAACACAAACTTTTCAATCACAAACAAAAAATTTCTTATAGAAAATATCATCAAAACATAACAATTCTTTTGATTTTTTCAAAATTTCAGATGAATGGATTCAAATTCAATGAAAACCTTCTATCTAAAATCCAACTGAACTTAAAAAATACTTGATTCCAAACAATATTGAAATAAACATTCTCATAATTAATAATATTAACTTCACCTCAAAAATCTGCAAATTTAGAGAACACTTTGTCTTCCAAAGGCTTACTGACAAATATATTATCCAAATTGAACTTTCTGAACCATCAACAAAATTCTTCAACTTCTTTTAACAACAATGAATACAAATAATCTTTATAAAAACTTTTCAATTATAAAAAACCTGGAAAAAATTACATATAAAAAAACCATTATTAATACAAGACATCAATTACTTGAAATAAACTCCCTTAATATGAAAGGTCTTAATAATCATACAAAACTCAATTGCCTTTTACAATATATCAAAAATAACAACTACAATATTTTTAGCCTTTCTGAAACAAAAACCCCAACTTAACAAAAAAATCTTTTATATAATCGACAACTTTATCATATACTTAAGTAATCTTAATCAAAGCCAAGCAAGAGTCTCAATATTATAAACAAAAATTTCTTAACCATCTCTTTAAAATCTCTAAATTTCAAGAATACATTATTTCAATATATTTACAATTCAAACCCAAAATAAAAATATGTATTACACAAGTTTATCTTTCATATAACACAAACACAAGAAAAAAAACCACCCCATATTTACAAATACTTATTAATAATAATCTCTTAAAAAATATCTCACCTATTATTATAGACAATTTCAATTCAACATTCAATCCAATTGACAAAACACAAAAATCTGAACCAAAACACAAAGCAATCATCTACAAAAAACCAAAAAGAAACTATATCAACATACTATATCTTTTTTTCCCTTACAAAACCATATATACCTTTTCAAGACCTATAGGTTAAAGTTACATTGATCAAATTTGAATATCAAATGACATCACTTCACAATCTACCAGAACACAAATAATTAATACTGAGCCAGAATTCCATAGTAACTACAAAATCATTACATTCACACTATTTAACTTCCTAATAACAAAAACTATCAAAAAAACAACTATTATTCTTTTCAACTTTAACAAAGTTGCAACTGAAAAATGGAAAAAATAAATACAACCATTGATAATAATCTAAAGCTACTTTCTGAAGAACTAAACATCCAAGAATTCTGAAAACTCTTCAATTCAACCATAACTAAACTAGTTCCAAAAACAAAACTTGCAATAATACACTATAAATCTTCAGCAAAAAAGACACTATCCTTTATTAAAAACTATAAACTATCAAATTTCATATATGCAACCTTATATTATAATCCCCTAAACCACTTGATTAATCTATACTAAAAGACCTGAAAGAACTCAATCTCCTCCACACCAACAAAAATAATCAAATCAACTCACTTAAACAACTATTCAAAATTATTCATAAATCTCTTAAAACTAAAAATAACCTACAAAGAAAAGAGACAATCAACAATATTATATATCAATGAATAACGAATCTTCAAGACAAATCAAAAATAATAATAAAACAAACACTTAATCACAAAAACGCATATGTATTTTTCAAAAAAATTATCGATCTCACTAATGACGAAGTAATTATCAATATATCTCAAATCTATCAAATAATCACAGACCATTTCAAATCTATCAAATAATCACAAACCATTACAAAAATGTATTCTGTAAATGATATATCAACAATGAGCTCCTTTACAAATGGAAAAATATTATTCTCCACTTAACAATATCAAATCTTCAATATACAACGCACTTATGAGCCCAATTATTAAATACGAAATTATTGAAATCATCAACTCACTGCCAAATAACAAAATATTTGAACCTTCCAAAGTCATATATTTTTTTACCAAACAAATTCAAAATCAAATATTATCTATACAGGAAATTCCAACAGATTGAAAAAACTACTATATCTTTCCAATTAGTAAAAAATTACAATAGAAATATAACATCCAGGAAACAAGACCCATAGCACTAGTCAACTTTTTCAGAAAAATACTTACCAAAATTTTAACAAAAAGATTCAGTCATATCTTAATGATCCACAATATTCTTCAAAAAGTAAACTTTGTAAATCTTTCTAACCAAAGTATTTTCGAACTAATTCAAATTCTCAATTCAACCTATAACCTTCACAAACTCATACAAAAAAAACTATGGATTCTCTCTCTTGATATCAGTACAGCCTTTGACTCAGTAAACTTGAATATGCTCAAATGATCAATGCAATGTCTTAAATATCAAACTACTTCATTTATTTAATCAGTAATATTCTTACAAACCACATACGTCAAATATTACAGACTCAAGCCTTATATAACAAATTATCATTTCCAATGAAATTGACCAAGAAGAAATACTTTCATCCCTCTGGTAAATAATCTTCTATAACCTTCTAATCACTGCTCTAACTCAACAACTGTCACAACTTAAACACAATACTATTGTATATATGGATAATCTCAATCTGCTTGCAAACTTAAAAACTGGAATTCAAAACAACTTAAACATAGCAACAGAATTTTTCAAACTTGATGATATCAAAGCTAACCCTATCAAAACCAAATTAATTATATTAAATAGCAAAATACCAGACAAAAAAAATTCTCAAGAAACAAACTCTATCTTCTTAATCTCCAAAAAAGAACTAATTAGAATCCTAAATATCCGGCTTTCTGAACACAGCATCCTTATATCCAATCATGTCAAAATTTTTGAAGATACTAAATCAATCGCCCAATTCCTTAATTCAAAATTTACAACAGGCCACATGCAGTATACATCTACAACAAAGTGCTTATTTCACAAATAAAATACAAGTTACAAACAATCTTCCTTATATTAAACATGTTAAACAAAACAAAAAGAAAAATTA
The DNA here is from genome assembly GCA_910591835.1 of Acaulospora morrowiae. Classification (NCBI taxonomy): domain Eukaryota; kingdom Fungi; phylum Glomeromycota; class Glomeromycetes; order Diversisporales; family Acaulosporaceae; genus Acaulospora; species Acaulospora morrowiae. Next base: position 9,257 of record CAJVPV010001747.1, on the reverse strand, counting down.
ACTCAATAATCAAACACAAATTCAATATTGAAAAAACACTCCCACAATTATGGTTTTACAATTTACACATTTTCAATATCAAGCCTATATCAGACCTGCAATCAGAAGTTCTAATCTCCAATCTTCAATATACAATATCAAACCCCACTATCAAGCCAAACAAAAAATTAAAAATCAATGCAATACAAATTCAAAATTGCCAATTCTTTGTATCCTCCAAAAATACCAAACCATCAAACATAACATAACAACCTATTCAATATATCTTATTAAATATTACAATATTACATTCTGCTCTGAACTAAACTGTCATCACAAAATTCCTAGAGAAAATACATCTATTCATTAACTTTTATTACTCCATAAAAATTGGCCAACATTTGCAGACCAACTTTCCAAAAAAAACATCTTTTATATTGAACAACTACTTATATACAACAATAACAACCTAACAAACTGGCAACATATTTTCTGCCAGATTCAGATTTAACACACATAACAAAACACCTCTTTGATATAAATTACTATTACAACAACAATACCAACAAACTGATACAAATTCAATCCAATCAAACAAAAAAAGAAAATGGATTGCAACTCTTATAAATAGCAAAATAATAATAGGGAAAAAACAAAAAACAAATATAAACAATCTTCTTATTAACCACTGGTTCTATAACAATTATGATTCTAACAAATTACTCTTCAAATATCAAGAATGTCTCTACAATATTCATACAAACTTCTATGAATGCCAACTTCTAATCCCTTTAAACTTACTAAACTTATTTATCAAAAAACAACCTGACAATACAATCAAAACAAAAACAACAAAAATAACCTCTTCAACTTACTTCACACAGATCCACTTCTTAATAACCCCAAATAATAATTGAACTATATCTTCACAAATCACTAATTCAAAAACATATCTCAACAAAATCACAACCAACAATCAAGGTGTCATTTGTATAAATGTTTAATAGAGTAATATAGAGGTGTAATTTGGTTGAAAGTGTATTAGATAGAATTTTAAAACAGAAGTTATATATTCTAGATTAGTATTGTATAGTTGGGATTAGTATGTTTTTTAGAAAAATCAGGGTGTTGAGAAATAGTGAAAAATTTGGTTTATAGGTTTGTTGGGCTCTTTGTAAGAAAATTATTTCTGTGGATTATATAGATTTGTTAATTTGTTTAAGGAAATGTCTCGTTGATAGAATAGATATATTGTTTAGGGTTTTAAGTATATATTGTATTGAAAGTAAGTTAATTATATTTATTTGTAAAAGTTGAGTATTAGATAATTGTGTTTTTGATATGGTGAAGGTGGGTTTATACAAAGTGTAAGAAATCTGAAGAGTTTGAAAAATGTTGTGAATGTTTGTAATTGTGTTGAAGTATAGAACTTTGTATATTTTCCTATGATTGGTAGATGGTGGAATGAAGATATTGTTGTTTAGTTTTGGGTGTTTAGAAAAGAAGATATAATCTTTGGACTTATTGAAGAGAAGAATAATTATTATTATGTATAGGAGTGAGAGAGGGGGATTGTAATTTAAACTAGTTGTAAAAGATTTGTGATATTGAATGAAGTTTCAAGTTATGGTTTTTATGTTGAATTAGTATTGATATGTTAAAAAGACTTTGAGTAAAGAGTCATTGTATTTGGAAAGAGAGTTGATTATTGTTTGTAATGCTTTTGAGATATGTTTTTAAATTAGTAATTTGTAAATATTTGAATTGATTAGAATTTGAGGGTTGTTAGGAGAGAAATCTATGTAGAGTGAATTAAGTAAATCGTTTTTTATTGCCTTTGTTTTAATTGTATTATTGGGTAGTATTTTAGTAAAGAGGTTTAGTAAGTTTAAGGAAACTAGAAGTTGCATATATATTGAAAGAGCATCCTTGGCATTTGGCAAGTATTATTAATTTGTTAAAGTCATGGCTATTGTAGAACCAGTGATTGATGAGAAGATTGTTTATATTTGTTTTTTGTTTTTTTTCTATTATTATTTCATTATTTATAAGAGATGTTAGTCATTTTCTTTTTTTGTTTAATTTTACTGGAGTTGTGCCAAATTGTTGGTTTATAGTTTTGATAATAGTTTGTACCAGAGAGGCATTTTTCCATGGGCGTTAAATCTAAATCTGGCTGAAATATGTTGCCAGTTTGTTATGTTATTGTTGTTATATGTGAATAGTTGTTTGATGTAATAGATGTTTTTTTTGAAAAGTTGATCTGCAAAGGTTGGCCAGTTTGTATAGTGTGATAAGAATTGGTGAATAGGTATGTTTCCTTTTGGAATTTTGTGGTGGCAGTTTGGTTCAGAACTGAATATTATGTTATAGTGTTTGGTGAGATAAATTAAATAGGTTGTTGTATTATGTTTGATGATTTGTTGGTTTTGGAAGATACAAAGAGGTTGGCAGTTTTGGATTCGAATTGTATAGATTTTTAATTCTTTATTTGGTTTGGTATTGGGATTTGATAGTATATATTGGAGGTTAGAGATTAAAACTTTTGATTGTAGATCTGAAATAGGTTTGATATTAAAAATGTATGGATTGTAAAACCATGTTTGTGAAAATGTTTTTTCAATATTGAATTTGTATTTGATGGTTGAGTCAATTTTTTTTTGAGTTTTGTTTAACATATTTGGGATGAGAAAAGTTATTTGTAATTTGTATTCTATTTATGGAAGAAGAACTTTGTTGTAGATATAAGAGGCCATATAACTTGTTGGGAATTTTGATTTGAGAAATTGGAAGATTGATTCAGTATCTTCAAGAATTTTGTTACAATTGGATGTTAAGATGCTGTATTCAGAGAGCCAGATACCTAGAATTTTTATTGGTTCTTTTTTAGAGACTGGAGATATAGAAGTTGTTCCTTGAAAGATTTTTTTGTTTAGTAATTTACTGTTTAACATATTTAGTTTGGTTTTGGTTAAGTTGGCCTTGATATCGTTGAGTTCAAAAAAGTTTATTGCTATGTTTTAGTTGTTTTGTATTTCAGTTTTTGAGAAGGTGAAAAGATTAAGGTTATTCATATATACTATAGTATTATGTTTGAGGAATGATGGTTGTTAAGTTAAAGCAGTGATCAGAGGATCATAGAAGATTATTCACCAGAGGGAAGAGTGTGTTTCTCCTTGATTGATTCTATCAGAGATAATAATTTGTTAAGTAAGGCCTGAGTTTGTAATTATTTGGCAAGTGCAATCTGTAAGGATATTACTAATTAAAGAGATAAAGAAGTCTGGTATTAGGAGGCATTGCATTGAGCATTTGAGCATATTCAGATTTACTGAATCAAAGGCTACACTGATATCAAGAAAGAGAATCCATGATTCTTTTTGTATAAGTTTATAAGTGTAGGTTAAGTTGAGGATTTGAATTAGTTTGAAAATACTTTAATTAGGAAGGCCTGCAAAGTTTGCTTTTTGGAGTATATTGTGTGTGGTAAGTATGTAACTAAGTCTTTTTGTAAGAATTTTGGTAAGTATTTTTCTAAAGAAGTCAACAAGAGCTATGGGTCTCATTTCCTGAATATTATATTTCCATTGTAGCTTTTTACTGATTGGAAAAATATAATAGTTTTTTCAATCTGTTGGAATTTCATATATAGATAGAATTTGATTAAAAATTGTATAAAGATAAGGGATTAGTATTTTTTATATTTGTTTTATAAAGAAGTATATAACTTTGAAGGGGCTAGGTGCTTTGTTATTTGGTAGTAAATTAATTATTTCTGTGATTTTATATTTAGTAATTGGACTCATAAGTGTATTATATATTGAGAATTTGATATTGTTAAGTAAGATATAACGTTTTTCCTATTTGTGAAGAAGTTTATTGTTGATGTTTCATTTGTTAAATACAGTTTTATAATGATTTGTAATGATTTGGTAGATTTAGAATGGATCAGCAATTACTTCATCATTAATTAAATCAATGATTTTTGTAAAGGATACATGCAGATTTTTGTAATTATATGTTTGTTTTATTATTATTTTGGTTTGTCTTGTAAATTCATTATATTTTAATTAATTATTTTGTCGATTGTCTTTTTCCTTTATAGATTATTTTCAATTTTGAGAGTTTTGTATGTGATTTTGAATAGTTTTTTGAGTAAGTTAATATAACAATTTGGATATATATATGCCACAGGACACTGGATACATGCCATGATCGCTGAGCTGCTGATTACTTAAAATCGCACCATATGGATTTCGCAAGGGTAAATTATATTATTAATCGCATTTATATTAATATTACTATATTGGATACACAAGATATCTTATTTCACTTATTTGATATACAAGAAGTTTTATTTTCTATTTTTATTTCATTTATTTTATTATGTTTATATTTACTATGTCATTATGCATATGTCTTCCAGAAGGTTAAGCCTTATATAGTTATATGCATAATATTTATATATTTTTATTTTATTTATTATTTTGAAACTAATAATTTTACAATTATAAAATTATTCTGTTTATGCCTAAAAGTCTTAATAAAAGAATTTTATTTTTGACTTTTACATCTGGTAGCAGTGGCTGTTCTATCATTATATATCATTTTCACATTTTCAAGACATATACACATCTCTAAGGAAACTTTGTTTCTTTTTCTACAAAATGACTACTGGTAATATCAACCTATAGGACCTTGTCAATACTTTGGAAGCATTAACTACAGCAATAGGAAATAATACCAGAGGTGCTGGTTCTACCAAAATCTCTTTTCACATTTCTGAATATAGGGGTGAGCCTAGGAAAAATGTGGTTGCTTGGCTGTTACAACTTATCACTTTTTTCACATTGCAAGGAGTGAATAATGAGGTACAACGAATTTTTTATGTATCAACTGAAATGCAGGGAGCTGCTCTACACTGGTTTATGAATATGACTCTTACTAACAATGGCAATATACCATTTGCTAATTGGGTTGCATTTCAAAATGCAATCAAGGCTGCTTTTCAACCATCCAATCACTAACAAATTTTGTAACAACAATTGCAGAATTTGCAACAAACTGGATCTGTCTTGGATTATACTGCACACTTTCAGAACATTGTGGATCAAATTGAGGGGATAGATTCTCTCGACCAGGCAACTTACTAAATCAAAGGGTTGAAACTAGCAACAAAAATGGAGGTTGCTTATCAAGCCCCTGCTAATTTGACTAAGGCCATTGCATATGTAACTAGGTTTGATAATGCCATGTTTGGAATAAAAGGCCAGAATTTTTACAAAATTTTCTCACAAGCCCTTTTAACAATGACAACAATGAAACTATCTGTTACCAATGAAATTGGACCATTCTGAATTATCACAACACAACAAAAACAAAAGAAATTGGAAAAAACAACAGCTGCAACAAAAAGAAAACTGCCATTACTATGGAAAATCAGAACACTGGAAAAGGAAATGTCCCAACAAAGAAAAAGAAAAAGTTAACAATATCGAGGACACCAACATACATACACATACACTGCCACTACCGAATTAAAATAACAACTTTAAACTGACAAATACTGAGGGAAACAAAGAATAACTACTCTGTGTTAATGGAAAAATCAATAGGAAGCCTGCTTGGATTCTATTGGACTCTGAAACTTCCAGAAACTTTATGAATGAAGAATTTGTCAAACACCACTAACTTGCTACCAAGGAGAATAAACTGGTTACTATTGAACTTGCTGATGGATGCAAGCAGAAAACAAACAAGGTTACCAATATCAATAATCTGAGAATAAAAACTTATTACACTACAGAATTATTGGCTCAGGTTATTAAACTGAAATAATATGATGCCATTTTGGAAAAACTTTGGTTGTACCATATCAATTAATTCATTAATTGGAGGAGCAACAAGCTTACCTTCCAATATGGATCTAAAACAATTGTTGTAAAAGTTGATTCTATTGTTCTATAATATCCAGGATGCAACTCAACCTACATCTCACATTAACAACTTGCCAGGGTACATGACACTGCTACAATGTTTGTCATTTGTGTTTCCAACACTAAGGAGGCTGAACAATTATCATATCCACCTGCTGTATAAAAATTATTAAAGGAATTTGCTGATGTTTTTTCTACTGACTTATCAAAGAAACTGTTACCAAAAAAAAAATTGATTATGTCATCAAGCTTGTACCAGGAACTGAACCACTGTCTCAACTTATCTATCACCTGTTATATAAGGAAACTAATGAATTGAAGTGTCAACTTGAGGAACTTTTGCAAAAAGGTCACATCTGTTCAAGTATCTCACTATTTAAGGCACTTGTGCTCTTTATACACAAAAAGAATAGAACTCTCTGTCTCTCATATACTTAACAAAATCATCATCAAAAATAGGTATCTGTTACCAAGAATTGGGAGGTTGATAGATTGTTTTGTTGAAGCTCACTTCTTTACCAAAATAGATCTTTACTTTAGTTACCACTAAATAAGGATCAAGAAGGAGAATGTGCACAAAACTGCTTTCAGGACATGCTATGGTATTATGATTTCTTGGTCATGTCATTTGGGCTCACTAATGTGCCTGCCACTTTTATGACACTAATGAATGATATCTTTAGGAAATTCTTGGACCAATTTGTGATTATATACTTGGACAATATTCTCATCTATAGTAAAACCATCAACAACATGTGCGCATAATATTAAACATCTTAAGGGAGCACCATCTGTATGCCAAACTGTTGAAATGTGAATTGTTTTAGGAATGTGTAGAATATCTGGGACATTATATCTCTGGGGAGGAAATATCTGTGGATCAAAGGAAAATCAATGTTATTAAGGAATGGCCAATACCAAAGGACGTATTTAAACTTTGCTTATTTTTGGAGCTTGTCAGTTATTACAAAAAATATGTCAAAGGATTCTCTGCTACTGCTTCGCCTCTCATACAACTATTGCACAAGGATTCTGCTTACCACTGGAATGCTATTCAACAAACTACCTTTGATAATTTAAAACAACTTCTGATCTCTGCACCAATTTTAATTTTGCTGAACTCTACTAAACCCTTCACTGTTACTACAGATACTTCTGACTTTATAATTGGAGCAATGTGTTTACAGGATTATGGAAAGGGAGAACAATCAATTGCATATAAATCTAGAAAATTGTCTCTGGCTGAACATAACTATCCTGTATATGAAAAGAAACTGCTGGCAATTGTACATGCTATCAAACTTTGGAAAACCTACTTGGAGAAACAAAAATTCTGGGTGATTACTGACTATGCTTTACTAGAATACATCAAATCTTAATCAAAATTGTCTAGGAGACAAGCATGCTGGCTAGAGGTTCTACAATTGAGCAACTTTGACGTTAAATATTATCTAGACAAAACCAATGTTGTCGTGGATGCACTTTCAAGGATTCTGTTATCAACAACATTACTATTATTAACACTTTTACTAACTTGAAGGATTTGGAGAGATTATATACTGAGGATAAATACTTCGCATAAATTTTGCATGTACTTAAGAATCCTGGATCATGTGATGAAAAACAACGAATCAGGGCAAAACATTATAAACTAAGGAACAACTAGATATACAGTATCTTAAGGAAGAATAGCAACTATCAATACATAAAGACAAAAGAATATATATATAACTCTTACAGGAACACCACGATATCAAAATTGCTGGACACCTGGAAGTGAACAAAACATATAAGGCATTGAGGAGGCATTACTATTGATCAAAAATGGAAAATAATGTTTATAAATTTGTAATAAACTGTAAGTCTTGTCAAAGAAATAAAGGATCTAATCAACAATTGGCTGGATTACTACAATCATTGGAGACACCTCAAAGGAAATATAAACAAATTATCATGGATTTCATTGTGCAATTACCAACTACACATCAAGGATTTGATGCAATTGTGGTTTTTGTGGATCAACTATTCAAAAGGACTGTCTTCTGTCCAACATATACTTCTGTCACTATGCTGGAGGTTGCAAATATCTTTTTTAACAATATCTTTTGTTACTATGTATTGCCAAAAATTATTGTATCAAAAAGGGATGCCAAATTTACAAGTCATTTTTGAAGATCTCTCTTCGAACAATTGGAAACAAAACTTGCAATGTCAACTGCCTTTCACCTACAAACTGATAGACAAACTAAAAGGATGAACCAAATCTTAGAGAAAATGCCATGAGTCTACATCACATATCAACAGGATCAATAGAATGAATATTTATCTGCTGTTAAGTTTGCATACAACAATTTGAAGTCACCAGCTATCAAATTTATAAATTTAAACTTGACTATGGACAATACCCAATTACACCAACATCACTAACAACAAAGACTACTAACACACCTGTTGCGAATGACCTTGATCAACACTGGAACAACATAATTCAAATGGCAAGGGATATACTAATGACTGCTTAGGATCAACAAAGTCTATATGCCAACAAACACTGTCATCATGTCATGTATAATACTGGAAATAAAATTTTTTTGTCTACACAACATATTAACAACCCTGTGAATAGGAATTGACCTGTGAAAAAACTTATATCAAGATTTCTGGGACTATTTAATATTATTGCTATTATCTCACCAACTGTATACAAGCTAAATCTGCTTGCAACAATGAGAATACATCCTGTTTTTATGTTTTGATACTGAAGTCATACAAGGAATTACCAAACGAGTTCTTATATGCTGTACTACCGCCACCTGTTATCATATTTGAATCGGACAAGCCAGAATATGAAGTTGAAACTGTTTTGAACAAATGAATTACTCGAGGAAAAACACAATACTTGATTAAATAATGAGATATCTATTACACAATACTTGATTAAATAATGGGATATTTATTACACAATACTACTTGAGAACCCAAGAAAAACTTAGCAAATACATAACAATTGGTCAAGAAATTTGAATCGATAAGAATATCAAATCTTAAGGAGAGGAGAATATAAAAATTTAAATATTGATATGTTATGTGATACTGGATATATGTTATAATCGCCAAGCTGCTAATTACTTAAAGCTGCACCATATGAATTTCGCAATGGTAAAATATATTATTAATTACATTTATATTAATATTACCATATTGAATGTACAAGGGATCTTATTTCACTTATTTGATGTACAAGGGATTTTATTTTTTATTTTTATTTTATTTTTTTTTTTTTTACTGTTAAGTGAGGCATTTCTCACGATCTTTATTAATAGAGTAAGATTTGTTACATGA
>CAJVPV010001746.1:0-14802 GCA_910591835.1 Acaulospora morrowiae | reverse complement strand
ACTCAATTATTTATATGTTTTAATAGTGACTCAATTAATTGCGTCAAATAATTGTATCAATTGTGTCAAGGATCTATAAATTTCAGTAACATGTATAGTCTATAGTGTAATGGTTAACACTCCACAGATCAAATCACAAGATACCAGTTCAATCTCATGTGAGGGTGGTTGAATAGAATTAATATAATACCTGGCACCATAAACTGTTAAGTACTGTTTCTCATAAGAAGCTATTTCATATGCTGATCCAGCAGGCGTTGAGATTGTGATTTTCTATAAAAGATGCTGTGGCGCAACAATCATCCGGTTGATGTTATAATGATCATTGTTCAGTTTGGTGCAATCTCCGGTTCCACAATAGGTCATTTCCCTTCCTTATAGTTCATGAGACTATAAAAGAAATATAATATGGAGGGCCACAAAACTGGAAAACTGTTCAGTAAGACTTTTAACACACCCCCCCTTCAATATGAGTTATGACTCGCCAGCAATATCTACCATTCTTATCTATAGTAAAGATACTTAGTTAGTAACAATTGCCAAAATGAAAGACTCCTCTTAAGACTTAATCTGACTTTGAAGGAGTTGCGCCCTCTTAAATAAGCAGCCTATGCTTGAAGCCTAGCATTATCTAAAAAGGATTAGATTGTCAACCCCGTGTTTAAAAATATTGAAACAAACTCTGGCCAATAGGTTCCATCCGCTTCCCCAAATGGTGACAATTCAGGTCCAAGGTCTTAAATAAGATAAACTATCAGGAGGAGATAGAGATACAGTACTCCGATGGGTAATTTGATTGGTGGTTGAATCTTATTGGAAAGTTTACAAATTTGAGACTGGAAGATATAGAAAATAATTGGTGTGTTTAAATAGTTCTTATAGATAGGCTGCACTCAGATAGTATACTTGTGGATGAATTCCAATTGTAAGATTTTAAGTGTGAATAGAAATATATATAATGTATGTTATTCACAACAAAATTAATAAATTAGAGTAAAGCTTACTTGCATTAAAAAAAATAAAAATAATAATAATAATAATTTATATAAACTAAGTTATATTTAATCCAAATTTAATTCGTATCTAATTAGATTTAAAAATTTAAAATTCAATTTGATTCAAGTCTGATCAGATTAAAAATTTTAAAATTCAATTCAATCTAATTTATATTCAATTTGCAGATTATTTGAATTTGAATAAAAATTGTAATCCTTATCCAGGGTTCTTAACAATATCACTTTGATATTTGTTTAATATTTAAATTTACTATAAAAACATATACAGTAAGTAGATCACAATCCATATATTAAATTTATTATAGATCAGTACCATTTCGATACCAGTTTGATATTAGTTTAGTACTTTTCAAAGCCCTAATCACAATTATATATTTTGGACAGTAGCCTAACTAATCATAAAGGTATATTCTTCAATATATTCAAACAGATTGGATCTATCAGAGTGATGTACTGAATAAGTATTCTTAATTATATAATTAGTTTTACTACCATATATTTAAATAACAATTCAACCAATCAACTACTACTATCATGTATCAACAGCTATTAAAAAAACATATCATCATCATTACTATATACTTTGAACAGTAGTCTGGCCAATCAAAGTAGTATATTCTTTAATATACTCAAATAGAATAGAATTACTAGAGTAGTGTGCCAAATAACTATTCTTAATTATATAACAAGTTTTATTATATTTCTCACTTGTATAATATTAAATATAGAAATTTTTTTTTTCTCAACTTTCTTTTACTTCTTATTTCATTTATGTCCAATCAAAAATTCTAAATAAGTAAGTATAGCCACTACTCAACTATATTTAGTATATATAATATTGTTTTAAAATTTCTTTTCAATATTAGCTAAATATAGATATGTAAATAGGCTAGCATTTAACTAGTTATATACTTTGCATCCAAGAGATGTTATTTCTTTCACTAGTATATTTATCAATACTATAACATAAAAAAAGAATATTTACCTATCAGAAAAAAATAAATAATATAATATAATAAAAAGAATGTGACAATTATCAATAAAGTATAATTTTGTCAATTCTAATTATAATCTATCATTATTTTTAATAGTGTTTTGAATCTTATATAAGTTTATATAAGTTTGTTCGATTTCAATTTTTAGAATTCTAATTATTTTATATTTAAAAATAAAATATTTAATAAAATATTCTAAATTAATAGATATGGCTACTATTTCTTTATCTAATACATTAATATTGTTTTTAAAATTTTTTTCAATATTATTTAAATATTATTAAAGTAAACAGTTAGCATTTAACTTTTAATATACTAAAAGAAATGTTTTTTTTATAATATACTGTATATTGTTATATAAAAATCAAATAAAAAAAATAATATTTATCTATTAAAAAACTTTTCTTTAAAAAATAAATTAATAAAATTTAAAAATATATATATATAAATTTTAGCAAGAAAATATATAATATATAATAATAATTTAACAAATTAAATATAAAAAATTTAATATTTAAATATATAAAAATTTTAACAATTTAAATATAAATTGATTTTGATTTTTCAAAGCAAAGATTTTGATATCTAGTCTTGAAAAGAAGCAATTTCTATTATTTTTACAATTATATTTAAAGAGTTAAAATTAAGAATCCTAACAATCTTCTTCAATTCTATATTTAATTCTCAAGTTTATATTAAATTTAATAGGTAGTATATATTCTATCATTATTTTTAATAATGTTTTAAATCTCATGTGATTCCCTGTGATTCTGTTCAATTCCAATTTTCAAAACTATAGTTAAGATTTAGAAAGTATAAAATAGTTAATATTATACAGTAATAGTTTAATAAATCTACTCTCTTATGGTAAAATAGTTAGTAAATGACTAAATCATATAGGAAATACAGTGATTTTTGTATTAAGAATTCAAGGGTTATATATAAAACCAAACTTATTAATGGGTGTTTTACAAAGTAAAACTAGTTTAACTTTAGTATAATACAATATTATATGTATATTATATTATTGTTGTCTAAAAATTAAATTAATAAATGCTAAGACTTACAGTCTAATTAAAGGCAAATATATATACGTATATATATATATATGAAAAATTAAAAAACAAATTTATTATATAAAAAAATTTAGCAAAAAATGTGAAAAAATTCAATAAAGTAATAAAATTATTAACTTTACTGGATAAAATATTAAGTTTTTGATAAAATAAATTTCAATATACAAAAAGACCTCCCTAAATGCACCTTCTATAAATGCACTTACTATATTTTTTCTCTCTAAATGCACAGTCAATCTTGGTTCCAAGTACATAGAACTCTTAATAAAATTATCTCCATAAATGCACACCCTCTATAAATACACATTTTTCAAAAAATTTCCTATGGTTCCGAGGGGTGTGCATTTAGAGAGGGTTCACTGTATATACAGGTATATATAGACAAATTATATGCCAGTTTATAACCAAAGTTTATACTATGTAAATTTAATTAATTGTCAAATTATTTACTTTTTTGCCGAATAATTAATAAATGACATGTCAAATAATTTATTTTCGACTAATGTTATTATTTATTCAATAATAATTAGAACATGTGTAAGGTATTAAGTTAAAATACAGAAACAATAGGATCGTCGGTTGAGTAAAATTTTAGTGTTCATTCCCCAATGAATCTCGAAATTTCGAAAAAGCTATAATGTATACGTTGATAATTGTCAACTTTAATAATAGTAATTGCATTTTATTTCGGGAGAACGTTACACGACCTTAAAAAAAATGGACGATATGATATCGTAAGGATCCATTCTTTAGATAATGCATAAATCGATCAATTTGTTTATTTCTTTTTCGATATCATTTATTTGAATTCTTAATGGGTTTCAACTAATAAAAGTTGTTAAAGAACATACATTCTGCAGGAAAAAAAAAAAAAAAAAAATCCTTACCTTAAATGATCATAATTACCGTCTTTAATTGAAACGTGGCTTATATAAATTGATTCCTCACGCATATACTGTAATTCACACTTCACAACACGAAACTATGCTTCGTTCAACCTTTTCTCGAATAGGCCTTGTTACGAAATGCCCATTGATACGTTTATCGTTAATCAGTAATGCGAATGGATCCAGAACGCTAGCAATAAGAGCCCAGCCACGAACTTTCACAACGACAGTATATCGTCGACGAACCGCTAATATGAATAAACAGAATCCACCACAAGTAAAAAGATCAGGTCCGCATCCTGCTGCTTTACTGGCCATCGTGTTAATTGGGTCGGCGGCATATCATGTTTTAGTAAAATCTCGAGGTAGGCGCTTTTGACAAGAGATGGGATAATTCTGCAAACGGCAAAGTTGCAGGAAGATTGAATGAACGTGGAAAACCTGAATTGGAAAGCTTTTTACCTCAGATTCATAATGCTGCGGACTCTCTTGATCCACTCTTATATTTGATTCTTATTGCATATCTGTACAGAGAATTTACAAAAAAAACCAAAAGGACAATTAGAGAGAGCATCGCCCAGGTTTAAAAAAGATGAAGTAACGGTCGTTTTTGTGATAGGTAGGAAAGAGAAAATTTCTCGAAATTTTTAGGCTTCTAGCACCAACAAGTTTTCATCTTTTCATGATAATGGTATCATAGGTGGACCCGGCTCGGGTAAAGGCACTCAATGCAGGAACATTAGCAAAGAATTTGGATTCACACACTTATCTGGTAAGCAATCCATTGTACCTACTTTCTACCGAGCTATGCGAGAGGTTCAAAATTAAATTTAATCATGATAACTAGCTGGCGACCTTCTTCGCGCTGAAAAAAAACGACCGGGATCGAAATATGGTGAATTAATTAACACGCGTATGAAGGAGGGTAAGATTGTACCAATGGAAATTACAAACGCGTTGCTCGAGCAGGCGATGCTCGACGACGGCGGAAAACGATTCTTGATCGATGGGTTTCCTGTGCAAATGGGTCAGGCCGTTAAGTTTGAGAAGGAAGTAAGTTTTACCAATGTTTTTGTTAACCTTTAAGCTAGCATTTACTCTCGATCGGCAATTCATGACCAATTTTCAATATTTAGGTTGCTCCAGCCCAACTTGTCTTGTACCTCGAATGCCCAGAAAATGTAATGTTAAAGCGACTCCTCAAACGCGGAGAAACAAGTGGTCGTGTTGATGACAATGCCGAAACTATTCGTAGACGGTTCAAGACATTTGTCGAAAACAGTTACCCAATTGTGGACTATTATAAGGAACAGGGTAAAATTCGTTCGATTTCATGCGTGAATCCGCCTGATGTTGTGTATCAAGAAGTGAAAGAAATCATGAACAAAGAGTTTGGTAAAAACAAGAACGTCATTTAGAGACTAAAAAATACATTTAAACAGTGTACAAATAAGCAATTATCTGCATAAATATTATATATATATTTCTCTGTGTATGCGAAAATGTTCAGGTGCCTACAGCGAATTTAAAGTTGCCAAGTTCAACATGAATAATTTGCAATATGAAATTGATATTTCTTGTCGTCGCCTATATCCAACATAAAGTGACGTTTTCTGATAAATAAGCAAATCTTTATAGGTAAAAGTGATTTAAAATAAATTAGTTTTGTCAGCCTTCACAAGAGATTCAAGTTTCTTGTATGGCTATCCAACTTTTTTGACTCTTTTATCCGGGTAAGGGTTGGTCCGTGCATCTCCTCCACGGGAAATCTAACATATCATAACCACTGTTAATACAATACGAACTAATCTATGACTTGCAAAAACTCAACATGTTAAGGGCGACACTTTTAATGTATCATATATATTTTTATATAGGCCGAATGACAAAAATGCTCAAAGGATCTTTATAATATTTTATACGCGTATCGAGTGGAAGATATTTCATACTCTCGCACAAGAACCAATCGTGTGAATAATTACTAAATTTATTAAAATAATTAAAAATACATTAACCGATCTCTAGAAACAATTCAAAGAAATCAATTATCTATGCGGTAAAAGCTTTTTTTTGGTGTTGATAAAGAAAAAAGTGTTTGTTTTGAAAATTATGTTTAAATCCACTGAAATGATGCCGAATAATATATTGGGTAACTTTCTGACAACAAAATTACAATTACTCTAAGAATTTTCTAGTAATCTACAAAAGAAAAAACACTACATTTACAAAGTAATACATCAAATGTGCACCAGAACATTATATTATGGTATCTTTGGATAGTTTTTTCAAAAGATCATTCCTTTCGTCATCGTTCAAGCCCTTAAAGAGCTCAGATAACCCTTCAAAAACTGCACCATAATTTTCTTTTCCGATGCTCACGATCTGTTGTGAGATTGCCCTATTCCTTATCTCTTCAATCCTCGATTTAATTGGCGACGGCGCCTTATGAGATCCCGAATTATCGTCATTTTCACCAATGTTATCGTCGTTTGACTCGACGCCAATCATTTCATCAAACCATTTTACAATTTCCGCATCCGATTCTTCCCAATCATATTCTGTTCCTATGTCATTATGAAACCATTCAACCAATAAAGCTTTCATCTGAACTCTTGTGAGATGAGAATCAGCCTCACGCATCTTTCTAAACATATATTCCTCATGTAGGCGTCTTCTCACACGCCAATAAAAGTATCTTCTCGCATTCTTCCATTCTAATACCTTGCGTATCGTGTTCTTCGCCTTCATCCTTCCAGGGGTATCATGTAGATCGGCGAATTGAAGTGCGATTTGTGAATAGACCGGAAGTAATTCTTGTTCACGTGCTTCTAGGTGTAATTTAATTTCGAGTTTCTGTGTCTCGGAAATTGATGGATCTTCCAAGGACTTTTTGAGATTCCGATAAGTTTCATCCAGGCGTTCCATTGTTTCAAGTATTCGGGGTCTGCGGTACTTGATCTCAACTACCCCCTCCGACTCTAAAACACCTGCTCTAGATTTGATGTCTGCATACATTTCCATCATGTCTTCGTTAATAGACGGTTCTATCACCACCCAAGCTCCTCCACGAAGTTCCCCATTTGGTACGATGTAAACAAATACCGGTTGCTTGTAATTTGCAAGCCCATCAACTATGTAAGAACCGTATTTCAACACTTCAAGGAACATGTCACGTTGCCCTCCAGAGAATCCTCGCCAATTTGCAAAAATCATTAGCGGCAGTTGCTCACCCTTGTTGAAGTCGTTAATTGCTTGTGCAGTTTTGTAAGCGGAATTTGGATACCACACCTGTCCTGCTTCTACCATAACTTCTTGGTGAGATTCAGCATTGGCTGGATCTGCAGGAACTATATGTTCCACGGTACGCGTCTCCACAGCTATCACTCCCATAGGAACACCCCCAAGTCGAGCACGACCGACCACCTTTTTCAAAACAGAAAATAAGAAAGCTGTTAACATCACAACAGGTCATTACATTTCTTAACAACGTGAAAGGAAACCTACCACTGTCCTTGCCCATCCGGCTAATGTTTCAACAAAAGATCCACGGTCAAAAAATCCGCTAATCCATCTGTTAGTATCATTCTCATTTTCCAATTTCCCTGTAATCAGCCATCGCGGATCATATGGAGCTTTAGGTGGCATATAGTCAATATCTCTATCCCAGGAGTCTGAGGTGGTGAATAGAGGTACCTGTGCATTTTGAGATGACGGTATATACGAAAGCCATTGAATGATCTTCGTGATGCCTTCGAGGTCATTTTGAGCTGTGAGATGAGAGACCCCATTTCTATACATTATTTGGGTACCTCCGAGTTGGAGATTTGATGAGTACACCTCTCGACCTAGCACTTTGTTTAATGCTGGTGCACCGGTGAGTATAATCGGTTGACCCTCATTCTGGATTGTACGTTGTCCCAGACGAACAAGGTATGCCCCGATACCTACAGAGCGACATGTCACCAAAGTGATTGTGAAAATCTCCTCGTATGCACGTGATGTTATCCCGGCTATCAACCCAGAACCCTTTAGGGATTCCACCCCAAGTCCATCATTGACACCAATAATGTCAGTAATTTTGTGTCTTAATTCTCCGTTTTCTATTATCTCCTCAGCAATCACCGATTCTCGACCTTTCTGGCTTAATTGCTTATAGATATCTGAATCCAGATAGAGATATTTAATCCCCTTTGTCGGATCTTCCTTATTCACCCACGAAACCTTAAAGTGGTCAATAATTTCTTCGGCCAGACCTATTCTAGCACCGGAATTGGCGGAGAGATATACTCTTGGAATACCTAATCTTCTAGCAAGTTCGGTTGCCTTGGCAAAAAACTGATCTTCAGTTGGTCCAAACGAGCCGATCTGAAATGTAATGTCATTTGCGATGACGACTATTCTACGACCTTCGGGATACTCCGGAGTGAAGAGTTTTAATATCCAGGCAACCATACCGCATGTATTAGTTCCGGGGGCTCGATCAACCTCCTGCAATTTGTCTTTCTCATCCAAAACAAGCTCCTTAGCCTCCAATACGTCATTTGGACACTTAAGT
This sequence comes from Acaulospora morrowiae, assembly GCA_910591835.1. Taxonomy (NCBI): domain Eukaryota; kingdom Fungi; phylum Glomeromycota; class Glomeromycetes; order Diversisporales; family Acaulosporaceae; genus Acaulospora; species Acaulospora morrowiae. The sequence continues at coordinate 6,273 of CAJVPV010001746.1, read as the reverse complement.
TTCGGATTGTAATGCGAAGCTCTATTCCACTGAATTCGAATAGCCTGGCGGAATAATTCGGGAAAATCGTAGACATACGTGGTACCTAACAAGTGTGCCTTGTAACGTTTTGGCTGAAGCCATTCCTTGGTCGGATAAGGTGTATGAATTGGTTGGAGGTGCATCGATCCCGCTCTTCCAATTGACTTGAGAATGATATTATCTCGTTCAGTTTTCACTTCTTGGTATGTCTCGACTTTCACCACATAACCAGACACGTTATTAATTATCACCCTCAAAGGATAACGATTGCCATGGACAGGGTCTTCCACTTTGAATCTAACTTCGGCACCTGTAACACGCAATCTCCATAATCTCTTTCCATGTCTATCTATAAAGCCTTTGACCGCCTCCTCTACTTGATGTGGTTCCAATACAAACGTTGGAATATAATTTATAAATAAATGATTACAATCGGAATTCTTGTGTTCCGAGCTGACAATCTCAAGAGTATCCAAGATTTCGTTCAGAAGTCTGTCGGATTCTGAGATAAGATAGTCTGCAGTACGAACATTGCTGTGTAACCTCCCAGGACGAACCAAGGCTCGAATGAAGAACCTACAATCCGATGAATTTTCTTTTCCTACCGCGAAATACACGTGAACCTGTCTATTTCCGGTGAAACAAGGTTTGATGTCGAAATTCGACAACCTTGGGAGTTCCAGCTGATAAGCCATGGCTGGTTCAATGTGACGTATTGTTTGATCCTCGAGGTAGTTGGTTGCTTCGCGAAAAGTAAAGTACCCAGGATACTGACCCTTTCGAAAAAGCACTACGGTAAGACGCCTGATCTCATGCTCACGTAGTTCAGCGGAGTGTCGTTGTATGATAGGTTGTATATCTCGTTTTAGAATTTCATCATCTATCGGATCGTTACCTAATTTTAGAGCTATGTTAATAACATTATTAACGTTACTATCAGAGTAATCCTGTGAATGATCTCGGTTTGGTGTCGATTTGGGAAACACGCTCAAAATTCTAGCCAAGTGCTTTTCAATTTCTTCATTAGATTGGCAAGCGATCATGGCACCAACACGAACAGGCTCGTTCTCGGTGCAAGGAACCAAGTAGCTTAAATCTGACACGGAACCCGATCTCCTCATGCTAAAGGACGAAGATCTCATTAATGATGTTTGTATCGGAGGATTATTGGTCATGGTACTATGCAACAAGAAATTCCATGTGACCATGAACGGAATCTCTTCGGTATGATATTCCACGTCAAAAAGTTGGTAAGCGCGATAGGCACGCCTCGCATAAACTTCTAATGCGGCAAGACAAATCCAACTGTCTTGGTGATAAAAAAAATTCGGCAAAACGTCAAAGACCGAAAACCGTGTATCAATCAATTCTTTGAGAGTGTCATAACTCGGCGTATGATAATCATATCCATCGTCGCCATAGTGATTCTTTATGACCGCTGCTCTGAGGATTTGCTCCATTTGGGCGTACCTTTCCTCGTACGAGGGAAGATGGCAATGAATCAAGAGTTCCCGTGCTTTCAATGAAACCTTTGTGGTAAATCGTCCGTTGAGTTCAGCCAGCTTTTTTAATACCTGAGAAAAAAACTTGTCGAGCGCTTGGCCAACGTTTTCAGGTTTAATCTGATCCAGCAGGAGTAAAACAAGGTTGTTTTTGGCACCAACTTTGGAATGCGATAGCACTATACTAATCACCTTGTCCAGATCCTCTTTATATTTCTCGCGCAATGAGTGAACTACTTCCTCCTCACGTCTTTCTGAATTCGAAAACAGCACCTCAACCTCATGATATTTATTCAAGAAATATATAATATCTGACCATTTACGGAACTTCAATCCGGATACATATTTATTTATAATCTCTGTCAGCGGGCTTATTGATGCATTAAAACTAGTAATTTCACTGGAATCCACGTGATCCTTGGAATAATTTTCTATCAAATCATAAAGCTGTTTAGCAGGAAACTCTTGCATTTTCATTTCACTCTCGGTATAGATTCTTTGAATCTCGGACTCTAGTTTATGTGGTATTCTCCCCAAAAGCGCGGAGAACACCGAGTAGAACTCCAAATAAGGAAGCTCTTGATTCTTCAAAAGTTCAATCATCTCTTTGACGCTACTTTGTAATACAGCTTGATTGTCGTAACCATCCAATATGCACTCTAGAATATTCCTGACTTCACAATACCTCTGATGAGCTTTGTCTCCTATTATAACCGGAGGATTCATCGTTGGAAGCTGCCCGTCGAAGGCTATTGCATGACGCACTCGACCAGGATCATCAAGTGTAAGAATTCCTATTATGTCACCTGCCTCAAGTGTCGTATTGGCTTGTTTGATGAATTGGACGATACCATCTTCCGTGGCAATCAGGGGCATGAACATTTTCATGACCTGCGAAAAGATAATCCTGAAATTAGAAAATCATCACACGCTATATACATAAATTAGTAGAACAAAAGTGAATATCCTGACCTCGATTTCCGCATATGCATCACCACCATTCACATGGTCACCAGATTCCACCAAGAATCTAACCAGTTTTCCGGGGGATGGGGAACGAAGCTGCGTTGGATCATTTTCATGTTCTAGTAAGCAAGTCTTTCCATTAATCATCAAACGAGTTCCCTGAACTTCCTCTCGATAATAACATGTATGACTCTTCCCGTCCAGAAGTACCAAAAGGCCACCATCAGAAAGCGCACGGACAGACACTTGCGCTTTTGATCCATTTAGGTAAAGCATGAAAGAATGAGGAGCCGAACGAGTCGCCGTGAATTTATAACGGATTCCATCGTAGATAAAGTCAATGGCAAACACCGTTTTTAAAATATCTTTTCCTGGTATCTGACCTTTTTCCAGACATCGTCTATACTCGGCAATGGATTCTTGGGAGGAGGTGTAAGCTTTGGTGACAGCACCACAAATAATGGCCAACATTTTTTCAGGTCGCTCGGCAGTCAGATTCACCTCAGAAATTAACATGTCCAACCAACCAGTGGTAATACTGTTCTCTTCAAATGCTTTCGTTTCGAGTAATTTAATTAGGTATTCAACGGTTGTACGAAAATCACCTCTGATAGAAAGTTCTTTGAGCGCGATGATTATATTCTTGCGAGATTGCTGACGATTTTCTCCGTAAGCAAAAATGTGACCGAATTGAGAGTCGGCAAATTCGTGAAGACCACCAGCAGAATTGACAGAAAAGTAACCCCACACATTTGTACTGCTTCGAAAATTAAGTTCATGCATCATTCCACTGCTCGGTTTGAATCCGGCATCAGGATTTTCGGCAGTAATCCTTACTGCAATCACGTGCCCCTTTGGTGCGGGTTTCCTTTGTGTTTGCAGCGACTCTGGGTCAGAAAAGTCAAAATCAATCTCCGAAGCTCCATGGGGGGCTAACCCGTAGAGAATTCTAATATCTCGAATCCTATGGAGCGGAATGCCCATAGCAATCTGCAACTGAGCTGCAGGCAAGTTCACACCGGAAACCATCTCAGTGGTAGGATGTTCCACTTGCAATCGTGGATTTAATTCCAGGAAGAAGAATGAATTCTCCTCATTATTAAATAAATATTCAACAGTTCCAGCGCTAACGTAACCAACAAGTTTGGTCAGTCGCACCGCAGCTTTTTCCATGGACTCGAATGTTTCGTTGGTTGCAATAGTTACCGGTGCCTCTTCTATTATTTTTTGATGCCGTCTTTGCACAGAACAATCTCTGCCAAACAGTGAGATAGCGTTACCGTATTGATCTGCAAGAACTTGTACTTCGAGGTGACGCGCATTATTCGCGAGTTTCATAATGAATATCGGGGATCCAGGTACTTCACCTTGTACTTGAGCGAAAGACTGCCTAAAATTTTCGGGATTCTCAACTTTACGTATTCCTTTACCACCACCTCCCTCAGAGGCCTTTATCATCACCGGGAATCCAATAGCATTTGCCTTGTTTAAGCCATCTTCAACATCTTCAACGCATGCTTTTTTGTAAACATGCATCGGTACGATCACATGACCATGCTGATCAACATCAGTCTGAGTGATGCCACTTCCACTCCAGTTCATTGTCGGTACCTCCGCCGACTGAGCCACAATGGTCGAGGAGATTTTATCGCCGAGGGAGCGCATTGCAAATCCGGGTGGTCCTATAAATACAATCTTGCTTTTACTTTGTGCGAGTGATTCAGGCAATTTTGGATTCTCCGAAGCGTGTCCCCTAAAAAAACAATTACTCGAGATTAAAAAAGTCCAAATCAAAAAAAGAACACGTTCGTATGATTGAAATTACTAACCATCCTGCCCACACAGCATGTACACCTGTCCGTTCGGCTATGTCAACGATCAAAGAAACGTTCGCGTAGTTATTGTTATTAGAACCACCGGGAACTTCAATATACTGGTCAGCCATCCTTATGTATTCTGCGTTGATCTTCAAATCTTCGGGAGTGGCCATGACAGTGAACTGAATCGCTCGTTCATCGCCGAATGTTTCATAAGCCCATTTCCTTATGGAACGAATCTCCTTCACGGCAGCAATGCCATTGTTTGCTATTAAAATTTTCGTTATAACGGTATGCCCACCATGCTGTTCCACAAAATCTCGAATATTTCCTCGTGGGGCAACATGTAAATTGTTGCTTCCTGTTACAATTGAATTGCGAACCAAGAATAAACACGAAAGAAAAAGATTAGTATACAAAAGATCAACTGTCAAGTGGAATTATCTATGAATCCAACAATCAATTCATTAAAACTCAACATTGCCTTTCTTCACATCAGGCTATGGATAACACAGCCCCCCCCAAAAAGTGAATGCAGTGGGAAAAGGGAAAGAAAAATGGGAGAATGAAACTAACCAATAAATTCCTCGATATTCCTGTTCATGATTTGATTCTTATCGCGAACTTGCGATTGTAATGTTTTCAGATAAATTTTTTAATGAATAATTAATAACCATCTATTGAAGCTACGTATATGTTAATCGAGATCATTAAAAAGGTAAAAAAAAGAAGAGAAAAGAAAAGAAAAGAAACACGACAATTTAAGCGAGAATCCGGGATCTACGTTTGAAACATAATTAAATACAATATGAACGCTCAAAAATTGGAAATTAATGCCTAAATAGAAAACTACCCCAAAATCTGGCAGCATTGTATTCAGATAATCATGTGGCGCTTAAGTTTTGTGGCTGGACTAATTTTTAATAGGACTAGTTACATAAGAATAAATAGATTAACACATAAGTGAGAAGTCATCATTTCCTCGAAACGGATACGCTCATACATAAAATCCTCTATTTTTCACGTTTTTCATGAAAGCCAAGCCACACGTGTTGACATAGAAATTCGTTAAATATGTATTGTAACCCTATATGTAATGACGTACGAAACATCATTCTTTTCTTACGTAAACGACCTAGTTAAAAATAGCCTAAAAATTAATTAATTAATCAAAGATTTTTTTTTAAAAAAACTCAATTTAAAATTTTTGGTTAAAAAATATTATGCAGTATATACAGTATATGATTTTTTGAAAGTATAAAATACCGTAATTTAAAATGAAACATTTGTTTTTATTATTAGAATATTGGTAAAACACGGATATCATATATACTGTAAGGGCTTGTTTGATGCTGACTTCATTTTCCTTGGAATTTTTATAATAGCGGTTAGATTGTCTATGTCTAGCATTTCCTTGTACATATAATTGTGCTCTAGCAGCTTTATCAGCAACTTCTTACAACTAATTTCTATAACTTTACGTTCAAAATTACCGAATAACAGTACCAAGCTCATGTCTAGCTCTTAATGCATTTTAAAATAAATGGAACAGACTAAGCTTTACGTTATTATTTATTACAAACTTTTGGTAGTTGTTCCGTAAATTTTATCACCTGGAGACTCACTATCTAACCTTACAAAAATATTCTAAAAGATTTTTTGCTAATTGTCAAATTTCGCTACAGGATATCCTTGTTGTTTTTTCTTTTCCAGTCATATTAGGGAGATAGATGCATCTGAAATCAAGTTACTGTAAATTTGAGATGGTTTCGTTATTAATTGTATCATCAATCTCTTTGGAATGCATCAACCCCAATAGATGGTCAATTGTTCTTGTTTTTAGTTAGAGCTTTCTGAGACTGTAAAATATCTCCAACAGAAGTGAGTTAATAATAATTCTAGTTTTTTGTTTGATTCTCTCAATTCAATTGTAACAGGAAGCAACAATTTACATGTTGCCCCACGAG
>CAJVPV010001745.1:0-14803 GCA_910591835.1 Acaulospora morrowiae | reverse complement strand
AGAATAGCTCATAGATAGTAATTACCTGTAATACATGTAAGATACATATGTGAACTAAATAAATTCGTCCGACGTTGAGTAAGGCCCTGCTAGTCGTGTAAAAAAAAAAAAAAAAAAAAAAATATTTCTAATTTTACTTAAATAATCAATATTTTGTTGATCTTTCCTCAGCTGCAATATAAGCCATAATGTAACATGGCATACTTTTAATTAATCACTGACAATCTTCTAGACTTATTTTATTCCAATACCTTTTAATATATTGCTTGAGTTCTGTTAAGTTCTAAGGTTTAGGTGTAACTTTTTTAAGATAACGTTAATTGTATGCCAGAGATTTTTAATAAAATTAAGATCTGGGCTTTGTAAAAGCCAGTTTATAACCTTAATATTTTTTTCAACAAGAACTTTTTTGTAATTTTTGTAATGTGTGGTCTTGTATTATTATGTTAAAATCAAGGCTGACCTGTATCAATCCAATTCATTGTGGAAAAATCATGAAAAGTTGGCAAAAGATTCTTCTTAAGAGTTTTAATATAGGATTTTCTTAAAAAAATAGTAAAAAAAAAATTCAGTTGTTTTTTTTTTTTTTCATTTTTTTTTTCGTTTTCATTTTTTTTTCGTTTTTTTTTTTTCATTTTTTCTTACCTGTAACTGACATATCAAGGGAAATGAGAGGGCCAGTACCAAACCACCAGAAATATTTCCAATGCATATGACTCGAGCTATGGCTAACCATAGCAGAAAGACAGTCAACATCCCATTCCTTATATGCTTTATACTATACATGTGGTAGAAATTGGTAGATCCTTGATGCAATTTGATATAATTATTTGATGCAATTAATTGAGTTACTATTAAAACATATAAAATAATTGAGTCAGATGCAATTATTTTAGAGGATTTTGACAATTAAGTCAACAGTAAAATAATTTATACCACATATATACTTTACACTATACATGACTTTTACTTCCTTGTTGAAATTGAAAGAATATTGATTTGTCGCTTCAGATTATTTTTTTAAAGTTATGAATAGACCAATCTTTATATTTAAGATATCAGGTAAGCCTTTTTTTGATATTTTTTTTGGAGACAAGCAGTTTAGGACAGGCAATATGAGATTTTAACTTCTCATGATATAAAGATTGACAAATTGTTTATTCAGATACTTTTAATTTTTGTTTTGATGTAAAAAGATTTATTAATTTTGCATTGCATAAAAATTAATTTTTTTTATTAGTGACAAGTTTTTTAAGAGTAATATGGATATAATTGTTAAGAAGTTATGGTCATCCAGTTTGAGATTATGGTTCCATAGATACAGTTTTAATAAACTTGTTTATAATATTACCCACAACTGATTTTTTATATCCGATGTAAGCTACAATAATGTGATATAAATCTTTTCTTTTAAAACTATAAATTATAGCCAATTTTTATTCAGGTGTTAGTTCTTTTCTCATGCCTATATTAGTGATTACATGAAATTTAGAGAGAAAAATATAAAATAAATAAATAAATTTTTTTAATTGGCAATATTAAATAAATATGTAATTATATTTTTATAAAAAATTAACTATAATTATCAAAATAAATATTATATAATTAAAAAAATAAAAGTATCTATAAATTTTTGGCAATCTACTATATTTATATTTTTTATTTTATTTTATTTTTTTGTTTACCTACAGTCAACTTAGAACCTTTTATCGTCTTTTTAGTCTTTTGATATTTTTCTAAGGTATATGAATGATAATTGATCCTAAATACTTGTCTTAGGCCTAAACCTCTAAGTATAGACTTTGAAGGTATATAAGTTACTATATCAAGACAAGCAAACTTATATTATCTACCTTGATAATTGTTGTTTGCAGCCACTACTACAGTTTTTCAACCATTCAGTTTAGCCAAGACTTATTAAGATTTAGTCAATAAGAAATTATTGGAGGATAAGGGTATATTAATATACCAAATTTATCTAATTCAATCTCACCTTACCTAATCTGATCTAACAATACATATAGAAGGTTATATTTTATAGGGTTATGTAGTTAACCATTACAAGTATATCCTTAGAATAGAACATCTTGTGATACAAACAACCTTCTGTACCTCTGACTGGATCCTCGCTACTATTGAACATGTGAAACTCTTACTAATAATTGTATTACTAATGTTTTAGCTACATGTACCTTTTTTTTTGCTATTAGAAAGACCCTATAAAACTTCTTTTTCTTTTTGGAGGTATTTCCCAGGCAATACTTAATAAAAAAGTTTATTAATCAAATCATTTATCTTTTCAACCTATGGAAAGTAGTCTACTCATAAGACTCCTTGATCATTGGAACAACTCAAATAGCTCTCTATCATGAGTTATAGGGGCAGTGACGCAAAATTCCAATTTGAGATATGTGAATTGCCTTCAGTTAGAGTTAAACCATGATTCATAGATTAGCTCTACCCTACCTTAGTTTATTGGACTATGACCAGATCAGTTCTATATTTATATTTTTTATTAATATACAAATTTTATTAAATAAATATATTTTTTTATTGGAAAACTGTTTTTTATTTCAAAAAATTAAACTTTATATTAAAATTATTATATTGTTGACTTGAAGAACCAATAGTATATTTAATACTTATTTTTTAACAATGCTTAGCATATTTTACTATATTATAAAAAATCAAAAAATTCTACTTAAAAAACTATAATTAGTTTGATTCTATTAATTAATTATTATTTCAAACTTAACTAATCTAATATTATCAAATATCAAAACAAATTCATATATTCAGTATATCATATTTTAATTAATAAAAACAATCTTATTTTTGGTAACAATAATTAAAACAAAATCAAATATTTAATATATATATATATATTTTAATTACAAATGGATATTAAATATGGGATCTTTATTAAACACATGTTTATCAGTCATTATTTAACAATCTTTATATAGGATATACAGTATATAAATTAATTGTAACCTATTGCAACTTTTATGACTAACACATATAGCTACCTAGTAGATATTTACATATTAGAAATATGGAATGGCTAATGCCTATTCAAAATGATGATATAACTGCTGGGTTAAAAAATTTTTTATTAATAAGATTTTTATTAATATAGAAAATATTTAAAATATTTTTGATAATATTTGTTTCAGAATTACTAGAAGTGCTAGAGATTGATAATTTCAATTTTTTCTATTTGATGCCTGTTAAGGGTAAAGTGGTAACAGTTACAAAGTATTTTTTTCATATTTTATGAAGAATTTTGAGAGAGTAGTTTGAAATTGTTTCTTTTTTCTAAAGGATATTAATAGAGAATTGAATTTATCTGTAGCCAACTTAAGGATCATTTTGCTTATCAAATTTGTTGTAAGAATTTCTTTCACACTATTAGATGTTGTTTTGTTTTTTGATATATTTTCCAATAGTAATTTATCAAGTTTTTTATTTTTTAATATTAGAGTACTTCTACTTTATGAGCAGATAAACAAAATGTAATATGCTTTAGTGATCTTAGTTGATAAAAAAATTTCTAATCGATTAGTTGTTAACTATAGTTACAATTAATCAATTAATATATCACATGACATAAAATTACATAACTAATCAACTAGTTGATTAGTTAATTAGTTAATTAGTTGATAAGCTGATAAGTTGATAATTAAATTAAATTTAAATTTATAATTATTAATATTATTTTATTATTTTTAAATACAATATATAATTACAAATCATTATTTTATTTAAATAATATTTATTACATATTATTAATTAAATATTTAATTAAAATTTATTATTTGATTTAAATTAATATTTAATTTGTATTTATTTTAAATTAAAAATTTTAAATCAATATCAAAATAAATAAATATAATAAATAAAAAAATATATAAGTTTCTACTTTAAAGTTTTTTTTCAATATTTATTACACAAGTTTAAATTAATTTTATATAGTTTTTCTTTTTTATATTGTGATTCAATAATGGCATTCTATTTAAACTTTGTGACAGGAGTACTCAAATAGCATGCCACAATCTTTTTCTTGATCTTCTACCAGTATAAAATCATTGGTTGTTAATATATTACAAGTTGCCAAGTATAATAATTGCATCCTTCAATGTGTATAAGTATTCTACAGTTGTAAATATCATTCTTTTGTTGCACAGTCTCCTTGTGCCTTTTATGGTTTTAGGATTGATTATGATATTATTGTTTGTGTTATTAATGTATCATATTCTTTTGACACACTCAGATCTCTGGATGGTACTCTTGATTGCATTTGTATATCTGACCAGGAATCTTTTTACTGAATTATTTATCTAAACTATCTGCCTAATCATTATTACAGTATGGAGTGCCAATCTTATAAAGATATTAGAATATATTTTCTTCAGTTTCCCTTTGAACTCAAGGAAAAATATATTATCAATTGCTGCCATGCTATAGAGATGTTGTGTAACCTGAACATCTCATCGCCCAGTACATGCTTTTACCAGGTAATCACAAACATTATTTTTCTTTTAGCATTTTTTTTTGTTTCCATGTACATTCTGATTGATCGAGGCATCATCATTGATATCGACAATGTATCATATCACCTTAAAGCACCTTATTTCTTGAATTATTCTTCCAAAAGCTTCTTCTACTTTGATCCAATCCTTCTTGCATGGTTCTAATGTTACTTCTATTAATGTTGCATTTGTCCCTTTACTAATACTTTTGTTTGTCCAGATCATTCTTCAGATCTTTTATCCTTTCCAATTTCTCTGACTTCTTCTTTCTCAGTCTCCTATGGTATTAGCTATTCTTTACATTAATCCAACTGTTTTGTAAGGTCTTGTTCCTCTGATTTATCCTTAATCCTCTCCTCAGTTTTAATAATCTTGTTTGAATCCTTTTAGATTACTGTCAACATTTTTTTCTATCAGAAGGAATATACTATAGGACCTGGATTTTTCGGTTATATATCATTATTGAAGTTGGGATTACTACTTGTCTTTCCTATCACTTCCCGTTTATCTTCCTTTAAGAATATCAATTATTCTTCTTTGTCTTTACTAGTCTTTTCTTTCTTCCACTGGTCCAAAAAATTCTCTTGTCAGTATACAATTTTTTAATTTTATCATCCAAGATCGAAATCTTCTTTTTGTAGATATTAACAACATTCTTTTCTTCTCTAGGTTAAGATATATCATTATAGTTGTCTTCAGGATCTTGGGTTTAAACTTTGCCCTAATCTCTAGGTGGCCCTTCCTTACTAATCTTGGCTCCAATATGATCCTTTCAATCTTTATTTTTGCTATGGTTATGGTAAAGGTAGCAGATAAGTAATATTTCATCACTTTACATATTTTGTTTTTTAAATTAATGTAATTTTCTAATACCTTTTCTTTTCTTGATTCTTTTATCACTGTATTAAGTACTTCCACTAAGATGGTCGCATTACTAACAGCAAGTAATAATACTGTCTTCTCTTAATCTAATCACAAGTATCTATCTTGTCCATTCCTTGAAATAATCATTTTTGGAGAAGATTCTTTCCAAATCTTCGAATATACTTAATTACCTTTTTGTTTCTTTTTTGTTCAAAGTTTTTCAGTTCTTTTTGTTATTTATACTATGGCTCCACTTTATCTCTGAGTTTTTGTATTCTGGCTTTCTAAATTCTCTTCTCTTTTTCTTTCTTCAACTTTTCTTAATTGATAGATGCTTTACTGTTTTTCTTAGGGCATCTCTATTCTAATATAAGTACTGTTTCAATTAATACTATATCCCATACTTAAGATAGTATTCTTACATTAGTATTTTCTCTCAAATTTTCGATTTTTAATATCTTCACTTGTAAATAAAATTCAAATATAAAAATGTTAGTTAGTTTAAATAAATTTGTCATTTAGACTAAAATATAATTATATGTTTATTAAATATAATAGTAATTAATATATAAAATAAAAATAAAAAAGATTTAAAGACCTATAGATTTATAGCTCAGTGGTTAGAGCACCATAGGTCTGTATTATACATGTGATAGAAATTGGTAGATCCTTGATACAATTTGACGTAATTATTTGATGCAATTAATTGAGTCACTATTAAAATATATAAAATAATTGAGTTAGATACAATTATTTTTGAGGATTTTGGCAATTGAGTCAATAGCAAAATAATTTACATCACATGTATAGTCTGTATCACAAGCTATAGATTCAATTCCACTAGGGGACTAATATGATTCCCCAAAAAACCACGTGAGAATCTGTAGGCCATCGGCCTAACCATATAATAACCAATGCTTCTAATTATAGAAAAACTGGTTTATAAGAAGATTGTGATATGATCGAATATTCAAAATTGACTAGAATTATCCTTGACACGATCATGTTGCCATAAAAGGTAATAAGAAGAGTATATCCCAAACCAGTAGAATGTTTCTGAAAGATTCCTAACGGTTGCATTGAAAGATACTAATCAAGCATTTGGCTGTGCCAGATTTCACAGACTTTATTATCAGGAGGCCTTGATGGGAGGTAAAAACTGTGGACCACTCTGAAGGATCAAAAACCAGGGTTCAGAATATTGTAATCGATGGCCTAATAATCAGAATACTCTTAATAAAATTGTTTTAGGAAAATTAAGATGGATTCGCGTATCTTTCTGAAAACAGAATGGCATGGTTAAAGATGAGTTCCTAAGTATTTAGCATATAAAATTTACATCCCTTTATATTCACATCTTCTAGAGAATATAATTTCTAGTTCTTTATTTCAATAGGAACATAATTCCAGAAATGATTTATATAGATACTTAAAACTATAAAGAATCTTTGTAAGTAGTTTTTTTTTATTTCTTAATATAAAAAGGAAAATTTTTAATAATAAGGAACATTTGAATTATATTCTCACAAATAATTTAGGGACCCATCTTTAGATGTGGTAAACCATTCAGGTTTAGGTAGTAGTTATACATAGCATTAAGTTAGATAATATATAGTTAGTCATATATAAATAAGTTAACTATAAATATATACTGATGTATAACACTTGTTGGGTATATATAACAATGTCTTAAAAAGTTCAGTAGGGGATTAGCTAGCAAAAGTAATCTAGACATAGTATTTAGTTGTTGATACTATTGTAATATCTCATATACTGAAAGCATATATTTCAATAAAAAATGTGGCCTCATCAGAACAAAATACATTCACAACTAAAGAAGTTTGAATTACAATCTTACAACAACTGATAACAACTCTACACTAAATAATATCACATGGGAAGAGTTACTCATCAATAAAGCATCATCAAAACTCACAACAGAACCAACCAACTGAGAAGACCACACCATCAGATTTTTGAGACTCAGACTTTGGAATCTAGAACTATCCATCAAGGACAAACTATATAAAAGAGTGGCAAACACTTATATGGATAACCAATGCATCAATTGTTAACAAATAGAAACCAATATATACTGTATAACATATGAGGAGAATAGAGCAAACATCTATAAAAAACTATAACAAATAATTAATGAAGAAGTTAGCAGTAGAAACAATAAACCCACAAAGCATAACCTAAACAAAGAACTTAACAAACAAGCAAGATTCTGAACACATGAAGTCAAAAACTATATAGCAAGAAGAGCTCTTACAATAGACATGATTAAAATTATTAAAAAATATATACTAGCAGAAAACCAAAAAGAAATCATCAAAAATATCGACAACAGATTTCTCAATATAATTCAAGAAAAATGGAACCACAGGTGCAACAACTTTACACAATGAAAAAAGGAACACAACATTACTTCCAAAGATAAAAAACAATGGAAATTCATGAACATGAAAAATAACACATACAAATTCTTTATCCCAGGAATCAACAAAATTATGAAACATGCCAGTAGTCATTGGATCAGCTGAAACACAATCTATTCATTTAAAACAAAATTTTCATGGGACAGGTAAAGCCTTGGCAAATTAGTCAAGTATATGCCAGTACTTGACAATAAGTCACACAATAGGATAATTCCTTAGTAAGTTTAATTAGATAGACAGAGTGATAAATTTATATAAAATAAATTTGTATATACTCATATCAAAAATATCTAATAAACAAGGTGTAAGCCATTCATTAATAAAAAAAATAAAAATAAAAAAGATTTTTAACTAAGTGGAGGAAAAATATCAATATAATTCATATTTTTTTAAAAAAAAAGTAATTTATTTAATAAACTTGAATCTAACCTATTATACTTTGATGTTATGTGATTCAGTATCAAAAATAAACATTTTAAAGATACAGAAAAGGCTGGTATTGCAAGATATTGTCTTGCTAAAATTGTCAAAGTAGAAAAAAAAGTTTTGTATTGACATTACCAGTCCAAAGGACAAGATTCTTCAAGTGAAATCTCAAGTAATTCACAATATCATTCAAATTCATCAGGTTCATTACTGGAATTTTTTATTTATGAATATAAAAAAAATATTGATTTTTTGGATTTTTTGTGTTGATATGAAGAAGATATCAAAATTGTATTATTAATAATTTATGTAGGATTAAGTTTATTAAATAGATAATCCATATTTTGAATTGTTGTACAACATAAAGTATTTGTACAAAAATTCAATTTTTTGAATTATAGATCAAGAAAAGAACAATACATGCCTACTTTACTTGGATCATCCCATCATTTAATTAAATTATCTAAAATAGTATTTTTAATATGAATTGCTTTTTCTTTTTGTCTAATAAAAAATTTAAGTTGATATACAAGTTCTTTTAAAATCAGTATCATAAAACCAAGTATTGAGAATATTTGGAGCCACTTAAAAAATGTGTTACTTTATCGAAAGGAGAAAAAATTTTGATGAATTTTTTTAATAATTCAAATTCTTCCAATATAAGTATTGCAGAATTAAAAGCTTTAGCTTCTTTTTTAATCTCTTGAATAGTATGATTATTAAGAGTTGAATAAAGTTGTATAATTGCTAATCTTAAATGTATCAATTGTTCGATTGCATAAAAAGTAGAATTCCACTATATATTTACATCTTTAATAATATCTAATAGTTCTTTAAGTCCTGGTATAACTTGTAGTTAAGCTTCATAAAGTTGTATTTTTTTTTTTTCTCTTGATAATATAGAAATAAGTATTTTATATTTTGAAAGAAGTTCTTGAATATTTTTTAAACCTAAATTTATACTTAATTGAAGAATATGACCAGCACATATTATATTTGTAATACCTATTTGTTGTATAGCCACTTTAATATTTGTACCATTATCTATTGTAATTGAGAAAACTTTCTTATTATCAATAATAAATTTTTTTAATATTAAATTAATAGATTTAATAATATTAAATATATAATATTTATTAAGTTCTTCAATATTAAGTATAGTTTCACATAACTCAAAAGTATCTGTAAGCCAATAGCAAGTAATTTCAAGATAATTATCATGTGCTTATAATATCCAAATATTCAAAGTTAATGAAATAGTATCTAATATTTTTGAAATAAGATCTATAAGTTATTTAGTTATTCAAGTATAAGAGTTAAAAATTGTTGTTTTTATTATACTAACACTAGATATTTCAAATTGAAAATTTAAACTTTTTATAAAAAGTTTAAATTCATTATTTTTAACAATAAAAATAGATTGTATACAAGAAATTATATAATATACAAGTTGATTGATAAGTTTTTTTTAAATATAAGAAGAATAAGATTTTGTAATAACTTGTTAAATCATTTGTTATTTAACTTTTATTAAGTTATTTAAAAGGAAATCTTGAGTAATTTAATATTTATTATGAAGATAATTAATTAAATTACTAGTTGAACCTTTCCATAAATATTCTATATTATATTCTTCAAATAAACATTGAACTTTTTTATTTTATTCATTTTAATTATCTAAAGATATTGTTGAAACTGTATATATTTTGAAAAATTGCTAAACAAACTTTTTTTTTTTTTTTTTTTGATGAAAAAGACAATTAATATTTAATGATTTTTATTGAACTTAATTCAAGCCATATATATAAATAGTCTTATACATATTAATATTACTATTAACTGTAAGTTTAACTACTACCTAATTCACCTATAATCCAATTATACTAACTTATACTATGAATATATTGCCTATATGCCAGATGGGATTATACAGGAGATAGAAATCCTGCCACTAGTTTAAACTACCTAACCTGCTAGTTTATTTTTGTTAAAGGATATATAAAGTAATCTTTTTATATAGACCAATCCAGAAACACTTCAATTATCTCTTTTTGCCTAGGCTAGGATATGGTCTTGTTATAGGAACACATGTTAATATTTTGATAGATTATCTTTTTACTTCATATTTTCAGCTCATGCAGCTATAAATAAAAATCCCACACATGTATATACCTCCTAGTAAATACTCTGAAACTGTAATCCTTGGTTGATACAAACTATAAAATCTAGGAATATAAATGTCAAGTGAGGCATGACATCATTTTTCTTCTAGTAAACACTCCAAGGAAATTCGATTGACTTAAACTGCCAAATCTAGGAGTATAAATGTTAAGCAGGACGCAACTTCTATATATAAATAGTATGGATCTATCACTTATATTATACATTAGTGTTTATATTAACGATCTCTTTAAGATTCCCTACTTGTATTAACATGTTGTGCTACAGAGTCTGCCATGCCAGGAGGGATGTGAGCTTATTACTAAAGTTAGACCAGAAACCTTTTCTTATATAACCTTTCCTGCTTCAATCTGTTTTAAGCCTGTAATTGTCAAAAAGACCAGAGGTTCCATCTTTATGCAGCCTAACTAAATTTGAACAAGATCCAGATGTTTGGGTATGACATTTGTGGAAAAACTGATAAATCCATAAATGAAGGATAAATTTTTTTGTGCATTTGTCTCCTGTGGGTATTGAACTAGAAACATACGTTTGGAAATCTAGAAGCATTATCTACTGTGTTATGGCCTACAAGTCTAACTTTTTTTTTTGAAATTTGTTTTTTGATAAAATAATTAGAACTTTGAATAGAAATAGATGATGACTTATCATTACTATTGTTTTTTTCTTCATCTTTATTAAATAAAGAAATAAAGTTACTAAAGTTATTATTATTCATTAAAAAAAAATAAAAAACATACATATGTAAAATATTATTGATTTATTTATATATTATATGAATTTAATTTTAATTGGTTAATTTAATTACATAATTATTAACTAATTGATGATTAACAATTAGTTGTAATTGAATTAGTTGATAATTAATCGATTAGTTGATTTGATAATTTTTTTAATTGATTAGTTAATTAGTTGTCAATTAGTTGATTTTTCAACTAACAATTTGGATCACTACTCTGATAACTTTATTGCTCAAACTTATATAATGATATTAAAATTGTTCAACTCTAATCATTTCTTAAATTACAATTCTAGCTTTACTTTCCTAATAATTTCACCAGTTCTCCAATACAGATATTCTTCATTACTACTTTCACAAATTCCATTCTATTAGCTACATATTTACACAAACTTTCTCATTCATTCTTCAAAAACCTCATTATAGTCTTAATACTTAACATATCTAATCTTAATAAAAGAGCAAAACTAATTGCCCTGATCAACAATATTACTAATGACAGAGTTATTTGATACTATACTAAAACAAAAAACTCTTAAAGTAAACCTCTTTCCATCAAAATCAACAACAAAACTATTATTTTTAGTAACCTAATATCTCTGCTAGCAATAGTGCAAGCATAATTATCACTAAAGCAATCACCAATCATATATTTAAAACCCATACACAAAATAAATTTTGATATATCATTCATTTGAAGTTCAAGCCTAAAGTGAATATCATTATAATTTTTTATTACCTTCCCCATAATTTCTCATCAAGAAAAAAGCAATAAATCAATTAGAAATTTCATCAAGCAACATAATAATTAATACAAAATTATTGCAGAAGATTTCAATTTCTTTTTCAACTTTGCCTTATTAATCAATATCCTTATATTATTTTTCAAAAAGCAAATATATAATTATCTTTATAACTTTACAGATATAGCAAAAATTGTCAACAAGGAACATGAATATATATATTTTACCTCTACCAGTATATCAAAAATTGATCAAGTTTGGATTTCTAACAATTTAGCAAGTAAAATCATAAGCTATAAAATCATTAATCAAATGGTTATTCAAACAAATCATAAACAAATTACAGTCATTTTAGACTGGTTTGAATACAAACCAGATAGAATTTCTTTCTTCACAAAAACCTTCCAGTTTCACAAAGCTTCAAAAAAACAAATTTCATTATTGAAAGAGGAAATAGAACTAATTATCACTGTAATATCTAATATTTTTTAAAAGGATTTAAACATTCTTATAAAAAATGCCATAAACAATAATATTCCAAAAAGAAATCAATTAAATCTCTTAAAGCCTAACAAGTTCTTAAAAAAAGTATATCCTAGTTATAAAATCAATAAAAAGATTGATATATAACATTTGAAATAACAAAAATCTTTCAAAACTTTTACCATTTGCTACGGAAGTTGCTTTTAAAATCTTAACCAATTTCAAGTCTATAAAAATCCTAAGAAAAGCCCAAAAAATTATTCTTTAGAAAAAAATTGCAAAGAAAAAGAAATTATTAATAACAAAATTTAAATCAGTATGGAAAAAAACTATCTTAGATTCTAAACAAAACCCAAGGCAGCCCTTAAAAAAACTTTGAGAGACCTTAAATCCTCTCTTGATCTTTCCATATTATCTGATAGTAAACAATTAATTGACAATCCTAACAAATTTAATAAAATCATTATCAATTATTTTAAAACATTCTTATGATAAAATCTTTTGATTTAATAATAAGTAAACAAATGATTATCAATCTTTGTGTTAAATTTCATCTGATACTTTTAACAATTCAATTATATCCATATCCTGCAAGGAAATTAGCAAAGCCCTAAAAAACCTTTTCAAAAATAAAGCCTTTGGCTTGTCACTAATATCTTATGAAGTGTGATGCAATCTCAAGAAAAATATTTTACAATGTATTAATAAACTATTCAACAACATATTAAATACATTTATTCCATTACATCACTGGAAACAATTGATTATTACTCTTTTATTAAAAAAAATTACCTGGTTACATGATCTTGCAGACATCTATCCTATTTCTCTCATAGAATCCAACAGAAAAATTTTTATAAAAATTCTCAACAAAAGACTTGCTTATACTATAAAAACTCACAATATTTTATCAAAATTCAACTTTGCTGATCTAAAAAACCAAAGTACCATGGAATCAATCTCCATTATCCTTTCTGAAATTGAATCAGCAAAGAACCTTAACAAAAAACTCTGGATTGTTTCTTTTAACATCTTTAAGACCTTTGACTCGATCAATTTAAAAAGTCTCTATCAAGTCCTATTACATATCAAAGTTCCTATATCAATTATAAAATTAATCCTTAATTTATTAATAGATAGAGAACTCAAAATTATTATACATTACAACTTAATCAATTCTCTTAAAATTAATTATAACCTAGATCAAGGCAAAACCTTTTCTCCACTCCTGTGGACTATTTTTTATAACCCAATAGTTGTTAAAATCTCAAACACTTCTTATCTTTATTCTACTATCTTGATATATATGGATAATATGGCCATTCTCAGTTACAATATCCAAGATCTTCAAAATGCTATCCATATCTTTTGCTCTTTTCTGAATCTTAATACAATCAGATGTAACAAAAAGAAAACTGATCTTATAACTAACCTCAAACCAAATTCTTATTATCCAATTATGGTTCTGAAAATTGGAGTCGCATAGATTTGCATAGACTCACATATATATAAAAAACATAAGTGAGTTATAACCTACCTATTAAATTTATTATAAGAGTTGGAATAGAATAGAATCGAATATAGAATCATTAGGATCCTTATATTCAACACAAATTCTATTTGTAGAAAATGAACCAATTATATCAAAACTATACAAAGAGTCAATTAAATACCTTGGCATTTATCTTTTAGGTTTCTTATCCTCTCATACAACTAAACTTAAACTCAAGAATAAAATTATCAACTTTTCTTCAGCAATTGCAAGTCAAAAAGGTTGGAACAGCTCTATTACCAAACAAGCAGTACACTGGATTATTTTAGCACAGCTTGATTATGCAACTCAAATCAATATTATAAGTGATAATGAAATAACATACCTTCAAGCCAACATGAATAAAGCAATTAAAAGTAAACTAGGAATTGAGCATACTCTCTCAAATAAAATTCTATATTCTCAAGTTAGTTTAGATATAATTAATCTTTAGGACAGAAGAAACTTAATAGCAATCAAATTTTTTATCTTCAAATTATATAATGGGAAAACTTCTCCTTATATCAAAAAAGAAATTGCTTCTATTCAAGCAGCTCATGTTATTTGATGCTGCCCAATTTGCAAATCCCACCATTTTAACAAATCTTGATTAACTCTTGCAGCTCTTCTGACAAGAAAATATAAAATCAACATCTGCCTATTTCCTTGCCCTTTCAACATTACTAATCATGAACATTCCATCATCTTGCAAACAAAAATTTCTAAGTTAGCTGCTCTTGCACTGTCAAAACCAAACATTAAAACAATTCAAGGTCTTTTGGATTTTCTATAGGTGAAAAGATCATTATTTGTGAAATATTTAATAGAAAAAGTTAAGAATTCTTTTAATTTTTTGATGTTAT
>CAJVPV010001744.1:0-14803 GCA_910591835.1 Acaulospora morrowiae | reverse complement strand
CAAATTTATAAAGTTTCATAACATTTAAATAATTTTATATTAATTTATTAATAAAAATATGTGTTAAAAAAATTCTGATTTTTTTGTACCACACTGTATATATCAAAGAAGTAATTTTTGAAAAGGGACAAATAAAGTTTGCAAGCCTAATATGACATAATTTCTTGGAATTTGTATCATATAAGGTTTCTAAAGTTTTTACTTTTTCTTTAATATCAAACAAAAAACAAGAAATGTGTAAAATGTTTAAAAACTTATTTCTGGTTTTGCCAAAAAAGAAAAGAAAAGTCCTCTAAAAAATAAAAAAATATTCAGGAAACCTTTAGGTCAGCTGATGAATGAAAACTCTTAATTTTTATTAAAATAGAAACAAAAACATTTCAAAATCTACTGGACATGTTTTTGAATCTTCTTTTGATACACCAGCATAGAAAATATCCAAAGAAACTTTAGATATATTTAAAAAATAATTATAATTTAAAATAAATACTAACTTATATATTTAGTCTCTAATAGAAATATTGAAAGAATTATGGAATCCCATAAAGGCCTTCATAAAAAAATCAATCAATTGTTAGAATGGTAAAAAATTATAGAGGATAAGGTTATCCACCTAAAAAATAAATTTTATGCAAGTTAGTACTTAATTACTAAATATAATTTCATTAAAGTAAGATTTATTTTAAATCTCTTCAAAGGTTTTCACAAATTTATATTTTATTTAAATAATGTGCAGTCAAGAGTAAAAAATATATTTGAAAGCTGAAGATTTTTATCAAACAACCAAGGAGTTTTTTTAGTAAGAACATTCAAAGTTTTATGAAAGCCTCACAAGAAAATGCTGTAAAACATATTATGAAAAGTACATTTATCAAATGGTAATTCTTATAAATATTAATAATTTTAATTTTAAATTATTTAACAATTTATTGCTTTGAAAGCTAGCAAAATAGCATTGATTATTTTGAAAGACTATGGTTTCAAAAGTTCATAATGTTATATTTTCAGTTTTTGATAAAAAATATTTGGATAAAATAAATACAAATGCAACTATTATTGAAATTCTGATCTGAAAATAATCTTAGAAATATATTAATTCTTCTTTATTTCTTAATTTCAAAGACAAATATTTGTGATTTCTCATTGGGAAAGAAGGAAAAACAAAAAATATAATTCATAATAAAATTAAAGGAGAAAGTTAGCACTGCACTTCACAAGCTGCCAGCCAGTCGTGCATCAGTTAGATATCTCCCTAGACACCAAGCAGGACTTAGTATTGGCCAGATTACACCCGGTAAACCAGGCAACCTTGTACACCAACACAAAATCAGAAGGGTACCAAGACTTTCTCATTACTGTAATTGAAAAGAAAAGTACAAATCTCAATATTTTTGAAGATAAACAATATCTGTTATGTGATCAAATTTTTGTGAGAGAAAAAAAAACCAGAGACAGATTACCCTCTCACAAAAATTAACAGTAATGTAAACATGTACTTTTCAAAACCAAACAATAACAACAACTATCAAACAAACAAATACAATTCAAAACATGAACACATGTATACACAACCCAAAGTTTATCAAAGTTGACTTACTCCAAAGCAAGATCTGCAGTAGCACAAACATGTTAATATCACAGATCAAGCAACAAAATGCAATTAGAGCTTATTAAAAAAAGCAGATTACAAATCTCTTGGCAAAACATATGTCAATATTAACCTTATATATTAAAAAAAAATACAATTACACCATATAACAAACTGTTCTAAGCAACTCAATACATATTAAAACAAACAACAAAGCAAGCTAGTTTATATATATCAACTTAGCAAAAGTCCAAGATAATAGCTGACTCCAATTTAGTCCAAATAGAATATTTAGTAATAGAAGATCTCAAAACAATTGAAAACAACCACAATAAAGAAGAACAAAGGTGGTTCTGTACTTTAATTAAAAATGATGCAACAACCACAGCATCAGAATTGGCAGAGTTAAAAGCAATTGTAAACATTACAGTTATAAATGCAGTAGCTGTAAAACTTTTCCATGTCAAGCCATAAAATGGATGTTGACTAAAAAATACATTAAACAAATCTGGGTATTCAATCAACTAGACATAAACATATTAAACAGATACATATTAGAAGACTCATAACAAGTATTCCAGATTGTGGATATCCTACATTTAATCCAAGACTCATAATATTCATAAAACAAAAATCAAGAAATTACATTATTTTCTGAACAACCTATGACAGAAAACTACAACCATAACTATTAACAAGAAGAAGTTAAAAGAGATAAAGAAAACATGTCAGAAAATTACATTAATCAAGATGTAACAAAGCAAACAAATGAGAAATAACAAATATCAGAAATCATCATAAATAAACAAATTCCTGAAAGCATAATTGAAAATAAGAAAGTTTATGTCTCAAAGATAATTATGAAAGAACAATTTCTCTTAGATGAAGACTTTGATATACCAATACTACTCCTAACTCACTGGAAGACATAAGAGTGAAAAAAAACTATGCAACAAGAAACAGAGACTTTCAACCAACAAATCCTTATTGTATTCATAAAAAAGGTACATATAAAGCAGGAACTTTAATAGCAAACACATCAGGAGAGAACCAAAAAGAACAGATTGAGTACCTTGCAAACATCTTCAAGCTCTCTGTCAACAAACACAATCTCATCCAACTATACTTTTACAATGAAAACAGATAGTACACAATCCACTTTCAACATAAAAAGGACAGATCAGCATGCATTAGAAAATTTAAAAGCAATGAGAATTTTGAATTAATTGCAATACAAGATTCAAATCTTACACAAGATAAAAATCCAACAAGAAAATAGAAGATGACAAACATAGCACACTGGAAGAAAATCAAAGTTACAACAGTCCTAATTTATTCGATTTAACCAATAAACAAGATAGAATCCAACTTCAAATCAGATGCAACCCTCTTTCTCAGACCAGTAAAGAACAGCTACAAGAAATCATTAATACACTTCAAGTGCCTATAGAACATGAAGGTATACAAGTCTTGGAAATAGGAAAAAACAAATGGATAAGTCTACAAACAACAGCTACTGAAACATATACAATCACAAGACATAATCCTGAATATCACTAAGAATGTCAGTTTAGATGCAAAGGCACTATCAAAAAGCTTACTAACTTATGGATATCCCAATATATACTTTTTCCAATAAGATATGGAATACCCTCAGTAAATATAAAAAAAATCAATTACTCAATATCATAAAAGCAAATAACAACTATAAATAGTGCCATGGTAACATTCCAATCTACAGAAACTAATCTAAAAAAAATCTGATCAATTTCACTGGATAGCTTAATAGCAAGACTGGCACTACTAAAAAACCATCAAAACATCCTTATAAAGTGCAATGAAATCACAACCAGACTATATGGTATTGGAAAATTAACATTAGTCTAATGAATAATGAGTATAACAAAGTATCTAAAGGTCAAAACAGTACATATTTTACTAAACAGCAAAACTAGCAAAAGCTATTATAGGTTTTGAAAACAAAAATGATCTGAATAAAGCTTGATGGAGTACCAAAGTCAATGCAAAAACATACAATGGTATCAACAAAAAGTCAAAAGCCCAAATACAAGACCACACAATAAAAAAGGAAAGCTGTTCAGATTATTACAAAAATGCAAGCTTCCCTACAATTTCCAAAAGAAAAAAAATCACCAAAAAACCAAGAAACTCAAACAAAAAGGGAAAAAACAATTAATATATAGCCAAATTAATAGCAAACAAATACAATATGTTTGAAGAGCAAACTTCCTGGAATACAATTCATATAATGTTGGAATCTATCAGTACCAGATTAATGAAGTTAGAAGACAAAAGGAACAAAAATAGTAAAAAACTGTATTATTCCTCCTAAAGAATTATATTAGTCCTGTAATGAAGCAATATTAGAGAAAACAAATTATCAAAAAACCTATAACAAATAGAATCTCCAATAACAAGTCCTGTATCAACTTACACTCTAGACACCTTCAAATAGACATTTTCACATTTCTTCACAAACAAAAAAAATTTTTCCTAAACAATTCAAACTTAAACCATGATAATACCAAAACAAAAGAATACCCATACAACTCCAACAATAACTTAATATGAATAGGAACTCACAACATCAGAGCACAACATCAGAGGAATTATATATGCAACAGATCAAGAAATCTGGAAAAGTCAAATAGACATTTAGGACTTAGTAAGATCAAACTTATCCAAATCAATTAACAGTTCGTATTTCAAAATAATAAAAACAAATACAAATGCTTTTCAAGCTTATGTTTACTAAATCCCATGAAAGCAGAAGTTCTCTGCAAAAGCTTGGAAAGAAATATTGTTTGTATAGATAAACCAAAAGATCACCTAATAGCCATCAATCTTTGGAGCAAAAAGTGTAAAACATGAATAGCACAAATATATCTTCCTTGTGACAAACAAAAAAACCTAACCATCCAAAAAAAGATCCAAGCACTTGTTTAAAGCAAGATCTGTTAACAATATCAAATCATCCTAATAAGTATTTTCAATGTAACTTTCAACTCCAGATATGATCAAAGAAATACAGGCTTCAGTAAAATCTTTAGTTATCTCACTAATCAGAATCTCATAGATCATTAACAACATATACATGGTTGAACAACAAAAACTTAAGCAGAATAGATTATATATAGAGCTCACCAGCTATAGCCAACAGCTTGA
Source organism: Acaulospora morrowiae (assembly GCA_910591835.1). Lineage (NCBI taxonomy): Eukaryota > Fungi > Glomeromycota > Glomeromycetes > Diversisporales > Acaulosporaceae > Acaulospora > Acaulospora morrowiae. Next base: position 10,029 of record CAJVPV010001744.1, on the reverse strand, counting down.
CTAGCTTCAAAAACAAAAAAGTTCAAAAAAATCACAAACAGGTACCATACCCTCTAGAACTCCAGAATCTCTTATCCACACTGCTACAAAACAGCAAAGAACAGTCAAAAGATACCAAGAGAAAACAATAAACCTGGTGAAAATATTGAACAAGATTCAGAGGCAAGATAGAAGACAAGATACAAAACAATAAATTTCACAAAAAAATAGCAAGCCTATATAACAAGACACTGGATCCAGACAATCAAGCAAGTGAAATCCAACACTTGTGAAATGAATTTGAAAAATAATAATCTCATTAGTATTCAAATACCTTTATGGTGAAAAAAAAACTGCTAGAGGAACTTAAAAAGAACACAAAACAGCAAAGAAAAAAGTTTGATTAAACTATGCAGGCAGTTTCACAAACTATAGAAGAAGGTTCAAGAAGATCCTCACAGCAACAGAATCCTTCATACTATCACAACAATTCAAAGATCTCTTGCTAAAAATTATCAGAACTCTCTTAACTAACTCCCAGCCTCCAATAGAGGAAATACTACAGAGCATAGAGAATTAGAACATAATCTAATTACAATTAAAGAATGTATACATACTCCAAAATCAACAATGCGAAAAACATGCCTAGCAGAAGAAAGAAAGAGAGTTAATCAAAAAATCCTAAAGGCGATCAAAACCAGATGTCAGAACCTTAAAGACAACCAGTAAGGAATTATACAAACACTAACAAATAATTTTAGAGAGAGAATAACAATTGACAAAATCAAGATAGTAGACAAAGAAGAATGAGAATATCTCACAAACGATGAAGAAGAAATTCTGAATTAAACAAAGCAATACTATCAAGAAGCATTTCAAAAACACAACAACAACTATGACATGCTAGATAATTAATAGAAAAAGAAATATAAATTCAAAGATGAAATACAAGACAGTTGGTATAAGAAGCTTGAAGAAGAAATCCAATTAGAAAAGTTGAAAGAAGTTCTCCAAGACCTATCAAAAGACAAAGCAGCAGGTCCATAACTTTTCAATTTATTTCTTAAACAGAGATACATACCAACATCTTAAAAGAACAGCCTTCTATATCCAATCTTCAAAGGAAAGAAATAGCAAGGAGAACTCAACAATACCAGACCAATAATTCTACTTGAAACAATATGAAAGTGTTTTATCAAGATTCTCAACAACCAGTTAGCATTGATATGTAAAAACACAATATAATCAAAGGTTCCAACTTCACAGGTCTTTCAGGAAAAAGTACTTCTGAACCAATCCAATTACTCAACAATATCTGTAAAAAAGCTCATAAAGAAAAAAAAGAACTATGGATTCTACTATAAGACATTGCCAAAGTATATGACACAATTAATCTATAAATGCTAAAACAAGCACATCAAAAAATCAAGGTACCAGAAAAGATCATCAGGCTTATCTTAAATTCCTTTAAGCAAAAGAAAATCAAGGTCATTACAAATATAGGATTCACCAAGGAAGTAATGGCAAGAGACAGTATAGATCAGGAAGAAACAATTTTCCCACTCCTTTGGAGAATCTTTTATGATTTCTTATTGTATGAAATTCAAGAAAATGAAACACTGGGCTATTTAATAAATTGCTTCTGGGCACTAGATCTCAGCAAGCTATGAAGTAATTCAAGCTCAATAGAAAACTTATTCTTTAGGCAAGCAGCAATTGCTTATATAGATGACACAACATGGACAGTTAGATTTCAAAATGACAAAACAAATTTTTGAAAGAGTCAAATGGGTTTATGCAAAAAATGACTCCCAAATCAATGACAGCAAATCAGTTCTTATTATAATTAATAGCAACAACAAAGACCCAAACATAATCCATTTAGGAATCAAACAAGAAAAGGTCAGAAAACTGGACCACAGAAGCCACACAAAATTTCTAGGCATATGGTTAGGTAACAAAGACTAAACAAAAGATACTATTAATATAATACAAGAAGTTCAAAAAAAGGCAATAATAAACAAGCATATAGAATATATTATTAACAGAGTCCTAATACCTAGAATAGAATATAGAATATAATATAGTTCAATCAACTTCTACACAGCCAATTATCTTTCAGCACAATTAAGAAATACACTTAAAAAAGTGGCCTATATAACAAAAGCTATCTCCAACTCTGTTATACTTTTACAAAATCAAAAGTATAGAGGAGATACAGCTAGAGAATCAAATTATCAACTTTGTAAACAGATTGAATAACCATAATCACTTATGTAAATTCACTCTAATCAGACTCAAACAAGTACAAATACAATATTGGAGGTCAACAAATCTCTTTACCAAAAATACTGCCAATAACAATTACAAAAGAAACCTTTTAATACAAATACTCAAGGTATAAGCAAAATGAAAATTATGTTTCCAGACTCTCAATGAACAAATATATTTCAATGGAAAGAAGAGCATATAACAATCAAAACTCTTCTAAACAACCCTCTTCTTATAACAAAGCAACTAAATCCCTAAAAGACCCCAATATTATGTTTGTAGACCAGCTAATAAACAAGGAATACAATATGCTTCTAAACTGGAAAATACTACAATTTTCAAAGAACCAAGGACAAGAACCCATATCAATATAGTATCAATCTATAAAAAAATACTAGCAAACAATTACAGTGTCCTTAAGCAAAAATAGATGGAAGATAATTGAATATTCCAAAACAGACTACTCTTCATATCCAATGAAAATAATGACCACAGGAAATGAAACTAGTAAGTACAAATAACGATAAGGAATAAAAATTGCTCTGATTTAGAAGTAGAAGTACACAAACAATAAACAACTGAGAGATAAAATACATTCAGATCAGAGCAGAAAAAAATCCAAGTAAAGTTGATCAAAAACAAGCTAACAAAACCCCACACTTGCTTTCAATTGGATAAACAAGATTGCCAAATATAGAAAAAGCAGAGCCAATAATACCAATCGAAATACATATATTGGAAAGTCAAGTCAAAGCAAAACTGAAGGAACTTTGCCCTAACAATACAAACATATCCAAACTCCAGTATATCAAAATAGAAGACCATGGTATACAGATAATCCAAGACAATATAAAGTTAGAAAATAGCTATACTCAGAATATAGACTCAACATGGACAAAGATAAAGAGAATACTTATTGATTCTATATAGATGGAGCCATGGGCAAAGCATCAGATTAGTCCATAAAGATGGGAGCAGCATGGCTCTAAACAGAAGAACTGAATTCAGAAAAAACATTTCAAGCAGGAGTTGATAGCTGGTTCTCTTTAACAAGAGCAAAACTAGTGGCAATTTTTTCAGCAGTAATAACTATATCAAATAATAGAAGTGTTGAAATTAGAATGGACAGTGCCAACTGTATCAACACCTTCACAAAGCTAAGCAAACTTTATCTTAAAGAAACACTAAGAAAACAAATGAAAATATCAAACTGGCAAATATAATTAAAACTAATGAACACAGTTACAAAAAAAAGAATCCAATTGAAACTCACCAAAGTCAAAGCCTATAGCAAAATCAAACTAAATAACTGAGCAGATTAGTTAGCCAAAGCAGCAAAAAAAGAATCAGAAATTGAATGGAAACTATTGTCAACAATAATTCCAATTACAGTATCAGAATGGAACAAGATCCTCATAGACATCTTGATTAAGAGTTTATCAAAGATGTTAACAAGAAAGAGATTAACAAATACAACAATGATGGAAAGATGAGATAGCAAACTATGACAGAATTTATTGGAAAGGTTTCTGGTGGTAGAACAATAGCAAATGATCACTAACTATCTTATTTAAACAGATGAAAAAAGAACATTCAAGATTAAGCTTATATACAAAAAACTGCCAACCTTGGATAATCTAGTTAGTCTAAAACATGAAGAGATGGTAGATCACCTAGCAACTTGTAACAAATTTCAAACTTCAAAAAGATAAGATATGAAAAAGCATTCTTAATAAGTTGTATGCATTCTGAATTACAAAGCACACCAACAAAGATAAAAAGAAAGCCTAACACCAATTCACAGAATAATGGAAAAGTGGAAAACCAAAAAATTGTCTTCAGCCTCAGTGTGGGATTGTAAATGAAAAAGAAAATATTAGAATGAATCCATATATGTCATGCACTCAACATATATAAAGTAGCAGCTTGAAAAATCCTAAATAAAATATCACAAGGCTGAGTAAAGAGTTTTGTTAGCAAATCTGGAACACTAGATGTGAAAAAATTCACAACCACAAGAAAGCATGTAACAAAGAAAAGAAAGCGAGACAGGCTTCAACTTGAGGATATTAAAAGAAGCCTCCAAGTCCAAGAACAAGCACAGATCTCAAAAAAAAGAAAAAGAGATAACAGCAATACCAACAGATACAAACTTAGTAATCAAAGGTATCAAGATTTCTGAAATCCTTATACAAACCTTATGGAACAAGATAAAGGGGGGAATTAAATAGTTAGAAATATAATGTAATCAAGATCTTGCCAAGATAAACTGTAGTGATAAACTGTAGGCAATAAACTCAAATCCTTTTAGGAATGGAGAAAATAAGTAAGCAACTTTATTTATTTCCAAGATTATACTTAAGAGATTGATAATCAGAGATGAGTATTCAAATATTAGCTTAGTTTATGTATAAAAGTCCTGTACTTGTATGTTTTTAACTCTGATGATTAAATAAACATTATAAATACTTGTTTAATTACAGAAAAAAAAATAATAATTCAATATTAAAAAAATAATAATTTTAATATTATATCTAATAAATTTTATTTTATGTTTTTATATTTTTTTTTAAAATTTTTTATAAATTTTTTTTTCTGATAGGTAAACATCATTTCTTTATTTATTGGTATTATACTTAAAGTTATATACACATGTGAAAGAAACAACATCTCTTGTGTGCGAAAATGCAACAAGTTAAATGCTAGCTTGCCTACACATCTATATCTAGCTAATATTGAAAAAAAAAATTTAAAAACAATATTATATATGCTAAATATAACTGAATAGCAGCTATGCTTACTTACTTAGAGTTTTTTGATTGAATGTAAGATGAATAGAAAATAAAAGAAAATTGAAAAGAGAAAAAAACTGGGGTTACAATAATATTGGCTACTGAAACTAAAACTAAGTTGCCTAAACTATAAAATATATGTAAACAAAAAGAATATCTAAAAGATGGCCAATAGTCTGGCCCTTGCACCAGCACTGGTTTTAGAGACATGACATTTGTTAACATGAATAGTAGAGTATAGTTGATATTGTTTGTTGTTGTAGTAGTTGTTGTTGTTGTGTTAAAAAACCGGTTTAAACAGGTTTGGTTTTTTCTTTGTTGTTTTGATGAAATCTAATTGGATGATTGGAGAGTGACGATCATCTGGAGGGGGTAAGCAGATTTTGGTTTTTGAAAAAAATTTTTTGGAAATTTTGGAATGTGAAGATTGTATTAAAACAAACAATAAATCCAATAACATTGTTTAAGTGTATTTTTTGGAAGGTGTTTGATTTAGCAAGTGTAATGATATTAATGTGGATGATTTTTATGATATAGTAAAAAGAAGGAGGAGTACAAGAGAACAAAAGAAAAGAGAACTGTTACAGGCCTTTTCTCATGCAACTGATGGATAAACAAGACTCCCAAACTTGTGTAGACTTTGACCAGAGGTCCTATCCCACTGCACCAGTTGTCTTGAAGATTCTTGAGTTCTTGAGCTGGGGTTTACTTGCGATAAAGAGTGTAAACCATTTTTTCTTGCTTAAAATTACCATAAAAGAAATTTTTTTAGTAAAATAGATGTGATTAGAAGAGAGTTTTTTTGAAATTTTTTATAAATTATTTATTAAAAAATATTATAATTAATTATATTAATTCAAGGGATTAGACCTGTGGATCCATAGCACAGTGGCTAATGCTCCACAGATCAAACTACAAGATATTAGTTCAACTCCACATGAAAGTGATTAAATAAAATTAATATAGTATTTGGCACCATAATTTGTAAAAGTATTGTTTCTTATAAGAAGTTATTTTACATACTGATACAGTGAGTGTTGAAATTGTGATTTCCAGAAAAGGTATTATGATGCAACAATTGTTCAGTTGATGCTACAATAATTGTCAAAAGTTACAAGATGTATGAGGTATCCACTTTTGACAAATTGATTTGATGATTGCTTTTTTAATATCTGATATCTTTTATACAAATCCCTACTCTAGTCTTATTCCAATTCCATAATAAACCAGTCTGGTAATATTTATCCTGAGAAGACATTTGGCAATAAGATTTGCTTTATGCAAAGTTATGTAAGTTACTGTTTAAACAATAAGAACTAGTTATAAGTCTACTTTGAACATTCTTGAATATCATTTGAACAGATAAGAAATTAAATAGTTAGCCTAGCTACAGATGATAATAAAGAGATTTATCTCTAATGAAACAAGTAGGAATTATGTAACTTTATTTACCATAGATATTATCCTTAGTATCTTCATTCAATTTTCTCTTAATCCTTCTCCAATAAAAATAAAATTTAACTACTAATAAAAATACATGCTACTGACCAAACAAAGAAATTTTTTTGTTCAGTAAATTAGCCTCTATACTTAATGCAAATTAAGAACAAGCTATAGCAAACATTATTATTTGGAGTAATCCCTATAAGAATTGAATGTAATTATTAATTGATGTTATAGTATTGTCTTTAATAAATATAAATATTATTCTTAAGTACAACTTTCAGTTAAACAATTATGCTAGTGCACAATAAAAAAAAATTATTTAAATAATTAGTTATTATCTTTTATTAAGAAATTTTTTTTCAAAAAAAATTCTAAAGATCTTGAAATATATATTATATATATATTATATAATATAAAATATTTTGATTGATTTCAAGTATTTTATGAAAAATTGAGTTAATTTTTTTCTTCTCAAGCACTTTATAAAAAATATGTGAAACAAAATTTCATTACAAGTTGCTTATAATAAAAAAGTTTTAAAATATCTTGAAAACTTATAATTTTTAAATTTGTAATATTTAAAATCTATTTTAAAAATTGGCATTAATTTTAAAAATTTTAAAATTTCAAAACACTTTGAAGTTTTTTTATCTTAAATAACTTATAATTAAATTTTGTTCTACATGTAAAATACATAAAACCATACAAACCATTTTTAAATTTTAATATTCTTTTGTATTTGTATAATTTTTTAATATTACTTTATTAATATACACTAGTCCAAATTGGATTATTTGGCTGCCAAATTACAGCTGATATAATCCAAATTTATTAATAAAAGTTTATACTGAAGTTTTGTTGTTTGATCCAATTTATGGCAAAAAATAATATAACATTTGGCAATAAAATCATTTGGCAAAAAAATATTTCTAGTTAAAAAATATTTGGCAATAAAGTTACAATATTCTATAATAAAAGTTATAACATTCAACAAATCAAATTATATATTTTCAATAAAAAAATTGCATTTATAATAATATCTGACAAAATTTAATTAATATTAATAAATTTATTAAAAATATAAAAAATATAAAATTTGAAATAATTATTCACCAATTATTTATTAATTATTTGCTAATTCTTCACTAATTAATTATTTGGTAATTATTCATATATTATTTACTAAATTTCTCTATTTCTTCATCTAAATCTTTCTGCTTATAATCTTCATATTTTTCTTTTGCTGATTTTGCTATAACCCTTGTAACTATCGAAGATTTTATAATGTCAAGTTTCCTTTGCTTTGAAATGCTTTTTTGTGGTTTTTGTACTTCTCATAATTTTTCTTTACTTTTCTTCTTTAATATTGCTTCTGAATTTCACTATTTGTATACTTTCTCCAGTTTGATACTTCTCTCCCTCTGAATACATAAGTGTTTCCTTATAATTAGATATCATTCATCTTTTATGTTTTTTTTACCAATTGTTTATCTTTTTTACTTTGTTCCATTTCTTGCTTTTTATTCTCTGATTTACAAGCCCAACTCGACATGTTTTTTGACAGAATTACATTGTGACAATAAGATTTGCTATAGTTTCATTTACAAGTTGATTGAAATGGTTAAATCAACTTTGAATGTTTATCCAAATTTTCTAATAAATCTTTTAACTATAAAATAATTAGTAAAAATTAATTATTTAGTATAAAATAATTTATTAAAAAATATCTCATTAGAATGTCAACTATAGTTATATATGTTTATTTTTCTCTTATTGTTGTTTTCTGAATCAGTTTTATTTTCTTCAGCTGAATGGACTGTTGATTCTTTAACTATTTTGATTAATTCCTTCTGATATTTTGCAATACTCTTGGACTTTTTATTGATAAGTGACTATGCACTTTTAATTCTTCATACCCTTTCTTATTTGATAAAAATTAATACAAGTAATATAATATAAATATCAATTGATTTTACCTCATTTAATTGGCTATTTGCATATAAGTGATGATTGTTTGTATCTAGTTTTTCTATTTGTGCCTTTCAATATCTTTCTTTTTAATGATGATATAAATCACCTAACTAATTGTTCAATTGCTTTTGTGATGGATTAAAATGTAATGCCATTAATTTTAATAATTTGAATATTACAGTAATCGATATAAAGATCTGGAATTTGATTTGATTCACAAAAAACCACATAATGATATCAATTTTGACTTCATAAAAAATTGGCATCATTTTTTTTTTATCAAAACCACATGCGTCATATTTACTTTTTTTCTTTGTCTGTTTCTGCATCCTTAATAAAAAAAAACTGAAAATGTCACGCGATTCTAGACTTTCAGCACAAAGAATGGTCATAAGTGAGCTTTGAACTAATAATACACTGAAACCTACTGAAATCATATGAATAACAAGTTTTTTGAAGACTAAAGTGTACGACATTGTCAATCGGCTTAAAAAAAGATCAACTGTCACACCACTTTCCATTTCAAAAAGACCTCAAATTCTCTTGTCTTCACAAAAACATTATCTTAGTCAGATTGTTCAAATGAATAATGCTATTACTACAATTGAAATAACTGAAAAACTTGTTCAAAAAAACTCTAATACAAAGGTTTTCATTTGCATTATCCAATATGTATTAAAAAAAAATCTTCAGTTTATTGTTTGCTACTCACTTTGGATCCCCTTCTTTATCCTTCTTACATTATTATCTGTCTTGAATGGACTTAAAATCATATTCATAACAATTGGATCCATGTTATTTTCTTAAATGAAACAACCTTCCAGATATTCTGAAATACTTAATTAGTAAGGCATCATCATGGAAGCCTGTGACTATACTGTAGCTTAGTAAAGCATCTTTATAAAGTTCATGCTTGGGATGCATTTTCTGCACAGAGGTCAATTTTATTATTTTTTTCACAGAAAACCTGAATATATGAAAATATTGTCAAATTTTAGAAACTTATCTGTTCTTTTACATCTTCTGAACAAGACATAAGTTATATTTTTAACAAGATAATACTCTGGTCTACATGGCAGGCATTATGCAAGATCTTTTTGAAATCCATGAAATTCAAATTCTTGATTGGCTCTCAAATTTGTCAGATTTGAATCCAATTAAAAATCTATAGGTAATATTTAAGGGTAAGGTCAAAAAAAGAGTAAATGTTTAACTAATAAAAAAAAAAACACTTTCAACAAGTAAGTTTCAGTTAATAATTTATCAAGAATGTGAGAGTTTAGACATCTTTCTTAGGTTGGTGATGAGTATAGAAAACTGACTTTTAGAGATAATTAAATATAAAGGAAAAAATTTGATTATTAAGCTTTTTGTATATCATAGTTATTATATTAAATAATATGTATATAAAATTTAAGCAATTAGTATAAATAAATTAAAAAATTTTTCCTTATAAAAAATTCTGGATTTTTATGTCAACCACTATATATCAGAAAAATTTAAAAATCTTTGAAATAATAATAATTATATTAAAATAAATAATTATTTAATAAATATTCATTACTTTTAC
>CAJVPV010001743.1:0-14809 GCA_910591835.1 Acaulospora morrowiae | reverse complement strand
AGAATTTTGAGAAAATTAATTGCTTTGGTAATTCATAGTCAATTCGACCGATTCTTTTTCTTTTTGAAAAAAACTAGATTGAACTTTATGCGATTTTATTTGATGTAAATTTTTTATAATGCCACAGATTGATCCCTATCAAGAGCAACCATTTCTTCTTGACCCGCACTTGGAAAATATGGTTAAGCCAATAATTGAGCTACTCCGCGATTATATCAGATCGGTTAATGCCCATGAACGGATAATTTCAAAAAATGCAGAAAATTATAAAGTTCAGGTGCCGGGAAATGTAAAAAGATTATTTATACTTATGTATTATATTATGAAAATTCGTGGATTTAAAACAATTGGTGAGTGTATGTTATGTTTATAAATTCATTTTATGAGGTATATGTTGATTAACAGAACGTAATCTCGAAATTTATGCCTGAAAAAATTTCGATAGTGAAATTTTTTTCACATGAAGTTTCAGATTTAGAACCGACTTTTTACTTCTTGGTCGCTTTGGATCCTAAGGACTATACTGAGTGGGAGACCAGATATGTATTATTGATATGGTTGTCACTTATATGTATGATACCGTTTGATTTAAAAACTGTGGACAGTCTGGCCGTTGCAGGGGGAAATAAGGTGAGATCATGGTTCTGTTTCTTAATATAATATGTACATGTATTATTAACGAATATGATTGCAAGTGAAATTAAACTAAATTTGGATGATGGTTTTGTCTGCAGTTTCCTCTTGTTGATCATATGATTGATCTGGCAAAGTTTTACCTAAAGGTGACTGGTAAAGAAAGGGATGGTGCGGCAGTCCTTTTATCGCGTTTGTTGACAAGGTTAGAAAGACAAATAGTTGCAATTATGAAATAACAGAATGTTCCATTAGTGGAAAACTTTATATTAAATAACGATATTTCGATTGAAGGCGGGATATAGCTGAAATATATCTCGCTGATTACATTCAATGGGCGCAAGATGAAGTTAGAAACAATAAAGACGTGTTTACGGTACAGAAATCAGGGAGCACCACTGTGGCTTTGATTTAGTCATATTAGTTTCTATCATTATTTACTAAATAGCACAATTTAACAAATTTTAGATCACAGGTATTCTCACATCCCTTTGCGCCATATACAAACTAGGGCAAAGGCAAACCTTATTGCCAACCTTAGACATTGCGTGGAATTGCCTTTTCTCATTTGAGGGCGACCAAATATTTTCTAATAACACCCTCGTAAGGAAAATGTTGGTCAAGTTGGCTCAAAGATTTGGATTATGTTACCTAAGACCCAAAGTAGCTTCTTGGAGGTATAAAAGAGGTGAAATATCAAGATTTCTTTGACACATTGAATCTATTTACATGTCCGTTTACATATTTTATCTATTCAACAATTTAATGAACCTCAGGGAACAGATCACTCAAAGATAATTTAGAGGGACCACTAAATACTAAGAGAATTGATCCTTCAAATGTTCAACAATCTTTAAAGGATGATGTTGAGAATGACGAAGAAATTCCAGATCAGATTGAGGAAATAGTCGAAATATTATTGAACGGGTTGCGAAACAAAGTAATTTGACCATGTCAATTACCCAGTTATTTATATCCAAACATTTATTATTTATCATTTTATTCTTCCACAACAGGATACGGTGGTACGTTGGTCTGCTGCGAAAGGCTTGGGCCGTATTGCACAACGATTACCACAGGAACTTGCTGATGATATCATAGGATCTTTGTTTGAGTTGTTTTCGGAAAATACTTATATGCGTAAGGATGTACTCGAGTTATCAGCGGTTTCTGATAACACTTGGCATGGTGCGTGTTTGGCCGTTGCTGAATTGGCCAGAAGGGGTTTATTACTTCCCGATCGATTATCAGAAGTTATCCCGTGGGTTAGCAGGGTAAATCTTCAGTTTTTTTTTTTTTTTTGATTTGACTTGATTTGATTATTACAAATATCATGTTGTAATTAATTCAGGCATTGAAGTTTGACTTGAAACGCGGATCTCATTCAATTGGAACCCATGTTCGAGATGCAGCGTGCTATGTGTGCTGGTCATTTGCTCGGGCTTATGCGCCCGAAGTTCTTGCACCACACGTGGCGGAATTGGCCAACAGTCTTGTTGTTGTTTCTTTATTTGACCGCGAGGTCAATGTCAGGCGTGCTAGTAGTGCAGCTTTCCAAGAGAATGTTGGGAGGTTGGTTAGTAGATTTTCTACACTTTTTTTTATTCTTATTTGCAGTTGTAATTGATATGTCGCTTTCTGATTTTATCGTTATTTAGGGCATCTTCCCACATGGTATAGAGATCATCACCACGGCGGATTATTTTACTGTAGGCAATAGGGCTAACGCGTTCCTTGAAATAAGCGTAAAAATTGCAGAGTATGCATAGTCGTTACTTCCCCATCTAACTTCTCTAGACGCTTGCGTTGTCAATGACGTCTATATATTTTTGTAGATTTGTAGAGTACAAGCACCATATCATAGATCATCTCAGCACTGTAACAATATCAAATTGGGACAAAACTATACGAGTTTTAGGGTCAAAAGCTCTGCACAATTTAACGCGCCTTGATCTTGACTATATGATCGGCAAGGTTCTTCCATCTTTGGTATGTTCTTTTTCAACGGTAACACGATTCTATTACGTATCCTATTATTGTACGGTAAAACCATTATAATTTTCAAGATACCTCATGCGACATCTCCCGACATGCACACAAGACATGGTGCATTATTAGCAATCGGAGAAGTATGCCTTGCATGGTCTAAACTTCAGGGAACCGACAGAAGCTGGATGGAAAAACACAGTTCATTAATTACGGTATTCGTTATAACAATTCTTCTACCTGATCATTAATATCATTTGGAGAATCAATATTATTTCTATTTTAAACTGTAGAGCATATCCAATATAATCGGTTCTCTACCCAAAAGTTTGTTTACTGATTTTGGCTCTGAGGTTACAGTTCAGGCGGCGGTTAGTCACATTGCGTGTTTGGCCAAAGCGGGATGGTCAGTAACAGATGAGATAATGGAAACGTGGAATAGAGTGGTGTACGACTTACTGTCTCGTAAGGATGAAAATGGACAGGAAATTGCCGTGCATGCAATCGAGGCGCTTATAGCTCAATATGGAATAAAAAAAGAAGAGATTCTCAAATATTCTTTTATTATCGCAATTATTCGTCATTTTCTTTTTGGAACATATGTAATTTTCGTGAAGGAATTGCGCTTTTTCTTGTGATATTTCCTTGATTCCTTTGCACTTATATAGATCACTGTGTTCCATCGAAAAATGTTTATGCAAAAAGAGGTTACGTTCTTGCTCTGGGAGTGATACAATTTGATAAAATTCCGGAATGTCTGGAACCATCAGTTGATACTTTGATTATGTCCTCTAAACTTCAGGTTTGATACATCTTTCTTTTAAAATGCTTGATCTTTTAGTTCTTGCACGGTTAAAACATAACGGCGATATTCTATACAGGAGACTAAAGTATGGAATGATCCGGAAACTCGAAGGAATGCACTAATCTCATTAAGTGTTATCACTAGAAATTTGGGCGAATCATTTAAAACTAGTATGCGTCTTTCCCTTATTCTTAAAGATCACTTGATAGATATCTTACGTAAGTCTTGACACACCTATTGCAATCATTTATTAATAGTTTGCACAGAGGCAATATTTGAGGAAATGCTCAATGCATTTTTCACCGGCTTAGAGGATTATAGCACTGATTCTCGTGGCGATATTGGTTCTTGGGTTCGTGAAGCTAGTATGAATGGACTTTCCGTATTTTGTCCGTTAATAAGACAGTTAGACCGGAGTGATCCTAATAAAAAACAATGGTGGTCAGATGAGTTGAGCAAAAAGGTTTTTTGTAAACTTTTGAAACAAAGTGTAGAAAGAATCGATAAGATTAGATGTTGCGCCGGACGAGTGTTAATAGAGTTATTATATGCAAAATCGGCATCGAATGGCGATGATTGGTTATTCAATGTGCCTGATCGAGAAGTTTTGCAAGCTATCCTGTCAAAGTACGGTGATCTATATATTTCTTTTTGTGACTGTGTTTTAATGTCTGTTTAAAGGTTTTTATTTTATTTTATTTTTTTATAATTTACAGAGATGAAGAGATTCATTGGATGTCTCCGTCGGAATTATACCCGAGAATGATTAAGTTGCTTGTATTACCCGATTATCGTTTTGATTTGCTTACTGGATTCGTTCTCGCTGCCGGCGGTTTGACGGAATCCTTAGTGAGTAATGATCAATCGTGCGTTTTGGAAATTTTGATACGATTAATAAAATTGATAATTGCATTGTAGGTCCGATACTCTAGTAGCACATTGCTCGAATATGCGAATGAGTTACCAGTCGAGTCAACACCGGAGTCATTCACGTTAACAGACTTTGCGAAGACGTTGTTAGACATATTTCGAAAATATGAGCGGCAAGATCGTGTTGTCATTCCATTATTGGAAGTTGTAGATCTCTTGTTTGAAAATGGTACCCTTCAGAAGATTGATTCTGATGGCTTCAGGTATATTCAGCAGGCAGCTTCCTGTTTCATCTTATGTTATTACTTGGTGTTATCATTACATTTGACTTTTCTTTAGTTTTGTGGATCTGTTCGAATGCACAAAGAAAGAAGTTGTGAAGACCGGTGAAATACGAAAAATTACCGCGTGTATGCGAGTGTAAGATATCGGTCCTCTTTTCGTTGTTGATCTTAAGCGAATTTTCCTGATCACGATAACACGCATTATCATTTGTTTAGCTTTTGTGGGATAACATCTTTGGGCGGTACAGTACGTACTCGTGCTTTGTACCAATTGCTAAGTTTATTGGTTCATTCTTTTCCAAAGGTATAAATCATTAATAAACCAAGAACCAGCTGTCAAGCTTCTACGTTGTTATCAATATTTAACCTTACTTAAAAACAATAGGTTCGTAGGTCAACTGCTGATCAATTTTACATGGCTCTTACCACATCAGCCGAAGACGAAGAATCTGAAGAGATGTTGCAGATTGAAGATATTTTGGCCAATACCGATTGGTAATTTATATAATTTTCGTTTTCCTGACACTTGGGCTTAAATTCCAAATTCTTATTATTACTTTACCCTCCATAACAGGAACGGCCCTGTACCACAACTAAAAGAAATTAGGAACGAACTTTATCCCCTACTGGGATTAAAACAACCAGTATTTAAATCCTCAACAGCAAAATAACTTACCATGTGCAATAAATTAAATTTCATGATAATAATTTTAACTTATTAACTTTCAATTACAAGCTATTTTTCTTATTATAAAATATACAGTATATATGGTATATACGTATGCCGGAAAAGGTGTACAGTAAAAACCATTTATTGGATAGCTATGAAATATACGATATGTATTTGTCGGTTAAGTAATGTAAAGCTAGTATTTATTTTATATATGGAAAGTTTAGTACAATAACATGCACAATGCTATACTCTGGTAATCGGATAATAACAGTACCCGCATTCCTCCGGAGATGATATCAATTCTAACATTAATTCAAAGGTTTACGTGATTTTAGAGGACCGAGAAATTGCTATTATCTTTAAAATAATTACGAAATTCGTGTTTATGTTCATGATCTTTTTGCAAAGTACCTCGACCTCGTTATTCTTAAAGGATATTGTTTCGATATTGATATTCCCACTAATATTTGATCTATTTATTTTTTTTTTTGCTTGTGAATTTACGAAGAATAAATTGAGTCAATATATTGGAATTACATTTAGACGCTTAGAAAACATGTAACTATTGCTATTGCTAATCGTCTGAAGATTACAAAAAAACGAATCACTAGGAAATTTCAGATCCTCGCAGCGATTCTCCACGATGGGACGATTTCATCTGGTGCCGAATCTTCCCCGTACACCAAAACTTTGGTGTCCTTTAAAACTCCATACCATCGATACAATGATAAAATATCCAAATACATGTCCGAATTGAGATAACCAACTACCTCAAGAGAAATTGGCTTCGCGTTTCCTTTCTTCCGGACCCTTAGGAAGTCTTCAAAGGCATCTCCTTTCTCTACCAACCAACAGTCTTCAAGTTTCAACTTGTTTAAATAGGGTATTTCAGCACTCTTCAAAATATTAAAGAGGCCAGGCTCATCCGAGTGCATATTTGAACATCGTAAATAGAGACCTTCTAGCTCACGACATTTGTCCAACAAAATCTCAAGTTCCTCAAAATCGTCATCATCTATCCAAATTGTAAGGAATTTCAGCTTTGGACAATGTTCACTTAAAACTGGCAAGAGAAATCCTGGATTATCCAGGCCATCCGGACACCATCCGCTCATATGTAATTTTCGAAGGTTTCTATTAGTGCTAATTATCAAAGGCTCTAGAATGTCTGATCGGACAGGATCTCCGTCCACTATTAGAGTCTCCAGATTTGGTATTCTAGCCCTTTTTAAATATTCGGTGGTATTCTCGGATATCTCGGATGAAAGTCCAAATCTTAGGTAGCGTAAGCTAGTAAAATCTGTAATAATTTTTAGTGGGATACAGCTATGTCTCCCGAGATCAAGTTTTAACAACGAACGCGCCTGTGTTTTCAACGCAACACCGAGTAATTGACAACGCTGCTCCTCGCTATTATTAATAACTCTGCATTGAAAATACTTCAATCCTTTTTGAACTCGAATCAGAGAATTCACGCCGTCGTGATCTTTATCGCAAAATTCAACTGCAATATCTTCAATATTATGACAAAATTGTGCCAAGCCGTACAGGATCGTAGACGACACATAAGAATTACATTTAAATACCGTGAGAGATGCCAAAGACGATTTCGCGCCGGGAAAGTAGTACAAAGAATGATCTCCAGACATAAGCGAAAGTTGGAAAATTTTGGTGCTCTTTTCCAGAAACAATTTATAAATCTCTTGCGTAACAAGAAACATCATGTAATTGAAGAACGGGTCACACGCATATTTTTGGTTCATGCCATTCCAAATAAGCATGGAAATGTCCGCGGTGCTTATATATCGACAATAGCTTGCGTAATCATATCGCGGTCGTCGAAGGACATCATTTGACAACTCGTATCCACTTTTGGACAAAAGATCTTTTGACTCGTTGGAGAGGCATAACAATAAAGTTCTAAGAAGATAGATCAAGTTTTTCTTGATGCATAGAATTTGATTATATCCACACTGTACCATAATGGGTAGTTCATTCTTGTTTTTTTCGTACACATCTTTCAATGGGTTTCTCCACAAGATGGGCACGATAGCCTCGCACCAAGAACGCTTTACCAGGAGACAACTAAACAACGTCACATTTTCATCCTCCAGATTTTCGAAAATCTCGGTGAGAATATCTGATGGTAACCCAGATGCCATAGTAAAAGCTGTGCGAATTCTTTAAAGGAAAACCCGTTGACTCAAATCCTTTTATCAGTAATATCCTTTAGTCTCAAACTTCGATGTGACATGAAGGGTTGGAAGTTACTTTTCGATTAATCACTTTATCTAACCTATACAATGTCATTTGAAAATAAAAATATAATTCCTTCGCTTAAATTTAAAATACCAACGAATGCAAATATGTCATTAGATTCTTCATGATCCGGAAACAGAAATTTTTCTAATGACAAATTTTGCAATTGCGACTCATACTTTAATCAATTTTAGCAAGCTACAAATAAGAGAATAAATGTGTATATAGATAGACACAAGATAATTTTTCTGGTGGAATGATTAATATACAGGATATTGTATACAGTAGTTTATAGTAGTAACTTTGCTTAAATATAATTTTTTAAAAAAAGAAGTATATAAAGACAAAATTATAAAAAAAATCACAAGTTTTTCTTATACAATTAAAAAATAAACAAATTTCTCAAATTTGCTTAATCTTTAATCAAATATTTTATTTCAGTATAATAATAATCTTTAAAGTTATTATATTCTTTAACTTGCAATATGATTGAGATATAAAAGAAAATTTTCAAAGAATTAACAATAAATAGATAAAGTTTTTTTTTTAAAAAATATTATTATATAATTATTTTAAAAAAATTTTAATATATAATTAAAAATATATGTAAAAGAATAATATTTTTTTTGAATATATATTATTATAGAAAAAAAATGATAGGTGGATAATAGAAAATTATAAAATTAATATAATAAGAATATTAGATATCAAAGATATATTAGATATAAATAGTATATTAGATATAATATATATAATAGATATAAAGTAAAAATAAATATGAGTAATTTGAAAATGATTAAAAAATAGAAATAATTAGAATAAATATTGTATAATATTATTAAATAAAAATATTTTTATTTGATAAATCATTATCTTATAATTTAAATTGTTACATACAAAGTAATCATTTAAAATGTAAAATTGATAAACTAATTTGTATTGATATTACAAACTTTAAGCAAAAATTATTTCAATTATTATATAATATAAGACAGATTAAAGTAATTGATTTATTATAATTTCATTATAACAATATTAATATTTTATTATAGTTTTTGCATATTATTATTTAAATTTAAAAATATATTTTATTTATAATTTCAAGTTATAATTCATATTAATAACAAAACTAAATAACTATTAAGAATATTTTATTAGATTGATTTACTTGAAAAAGCAAATATTATTATTTGATAATATAAGTTTTTTATTAGTACTTACTTTTTTTTATACTTATTAATTAATTTTATTAAATATTAATTTGAAAAAACTCTTGCAAATATTGGTTTGATTTCTGATAAATTAATTTTTAAAATTTAATATTTTGATATTTAATTAATAAATCCTTTAAATAAAAAGTATATAAATATACATAATTAATAATAATATTAATAGTTTAAAATTAATATTTATATTATTATAATTGTGATATATTTAATATTTATAAAATAAGTTTAATAATTGATCTATACAATAATATTGAATTAAATAATCATAAAATTAAATTTAAAATTAAAATGATGTTTACCTTCAAATAAAAAAATCCCACCGTTTCACTCGCTTCTCTAATCTGTTTTGAGCAGGTGGTTTGATCATAATCAAATAATGAGAAATCAATAATTGGTATTGACCCCATTTTTTCCTCAGGATTCAAAAATTGGAATATGATTTGGACTTCGAATTTTCTGTATTGTATTTACCAATATCACATGATAATTATAATGTACGCTCATTACTATACTGTGATTTTGTGTTCTTGTAAAGAATAATATAAGTTAAATTCATTTTCTTCGTTATCCTTAATAGTATTAATTATTTTATAATTTTATAATTCATTATTAGTAAACTTTTTTTTTTATTTTCATTATTTAAAATATTATAACATTTAAAAGAATATTGAATTGATTTATTATATATTTAGTCACTCGGATTATGGATCTCTAACAGTCTTGATTCAAAAGGATATTGGAGGTCTGGAGATTCTCTCCAATTCATCCTTCTGGATTCCGGCGCCCGTTATTCCTAATCACGTGTTAATAAACATTGGTGACTTGCTCGAATTCTGGACTAAAGGATTATTTAAATCAACTGTACACCGTGTGGTAGCTCGAAATAATAAAACTTCTGGTGACAAAAATTTCGCCCCTGATAATGACAGATATAGCATCGCATATTTTTGTCACGCAGAGGATGATGTCGGACTAGATCCAATTCCGAGCAAAATTATCGATGTACTAGATGAGAATACTAAAGTATGGGATAAAGTTGGATACAAGGAAGGCGCCAAGGGGAAGGTGATAACTTCTGGGGAACATTTGAGATATAGGTTAGATGTTTCTTACAAATATTGTTGAAAAGTAATACGCTGAAAAATAAATTTCACGATTATATTACGAGTCAAAATGATGGGTTTTAAGCCAAGTTGAAAATATTAGTGGTCGCCAATGTGGTTTGAATAAAGATTCGTGTTTATGCGAAAACAGATCCTTCCAAATAAGATAATATATTTTTTAACACAAAGGGGTTTTACAATTATTTCTTGTTACTTATTATTATCTTCCTTTATCCTAAGTAGTATCTTTTATTGGGTGATATTAATAGTCAAAGCAATACAGAAACTTTCTTTTAAAGATACCTTACTCGTAATAGCTTAGGCTCTAAGTATACAGGATATGAAATAATTAATGGCATTGGATCCTTTCAGTTAAGATCTTTTCGAATTTATATCAACTATTTTTCAATAAAATTATTTTAACAAGACGAGAAGAAATATACTGTGGTAATCAGAAATAATGATTAGGATTTTCCAGTTTCATCTTATTTCATTTAATAACAACGGCATACTCTAAATATATATACTAAATATATAAATTTAATTTCAACCTATTTTCTATAAACAAGTTTTATTTTGCTTAAGGTCTTTATAGGAGCCCTATATATAAATGATTTTTTTAAAAAAGTTTTATTTATTTTACTATATTTTTTTTAAAAAATAAATCATACAGTTTTTAATTAATTATTATATTTTATTATTAATAAATTAATTCAAAATTTTGATTAATTATTATTTGAAAATTCAATATACTGTAATTAAAAATTAAAAATTAAAATTAAAATAAACAAATTCTTTAGAAAAATTAAAAAAAAATTATATACTAAAAAAAAAAAAAAAATTAACTTTAAAACAAACCTTTTTTAAATTTCAAATCTCTGATAAAATAATTAAAAACTAATTTTTTTGATTTTTTTTCTTAAAAAAACTTTCTATTATAATTTTTTCAAATATATAATTTATAGTTTTCTTATAAAAACTTTATTAAAAGTTTTTTTTTTAAAAAAAAAATCAGCAAATAAAAAATTTTTATTTTGAATTGATAAAAGAATTAGTAAAAAAAAAAAAAGATTTAAATATTTTGATTTTTAAAAATTTAAATTTTATTGAATATTCAGATAAAAAAAAATTATTAATTATTAGTTAATCAATATAAAAAACTTCAAAAATTACTTAATACCAAATTTTATAAATTTATTATATCGTTTTTGAAAAATATAATTATTTGTTTTTTTATTGCAAGAAAAAACAAATTTAAGCATTAAATATTTTTTAATTTGTTTGGAACAAATCATTTTTTTTTAAAGAAAAACATAATAATTAATATATATATTGTTAATTTTTTAACCTTTCTATATTATTTTTTAAACTTATAAATTACATAAAGATTTTTGTAACTTACAATATAACTTTAAAATTCTATATAAATTTTTATAAACTTGTATGTACTGTATGTACTGTATGTAATAAACTTTTTTTCAAACATTGATCTAAGCTATAAATTACATACATTATTTCATGCCCTTTGACGTGTTTACGTTTTTTTACAAGAATTAGTAGCTTTTGTAAAATTTCCCTTAAAATTTCGAAGAAATCTCATCAGATTCAAAATTAAATTTGTTGCATTATTCCTCAGAATCTCCAATAATGTAAATGTTGAAAATAGTATTTATTTGCAATATGATTTTTGGAATGTTTACATTACGTCTGGTATCTTTGTGTTACATTACAATAACTTTTTTTTTTACTATAATCCATAGTGTGATGTCTATTTCTAGTATCTTGTATTCCACCCGCCTTATAAAGATATGTATATAAAAAATACAGAAAAAAAAACAAACTACATTAAAATAGTACAGATTAATTATAAGACATTAATTAAGCAGTTTAAATTGAGATCTTCACCGCCGAGGAGATTTTCGCCTCCGGAAAATACTTAACAATATATATTAGTAATAAATAATCGTTCTTAAATTTCTCATAACCAGAGAGATCATTAAATTATACGTATATCTCTATTATTCAAGGTTTTGAATACCACCCTGTCCTTTAGTGTTAGTGATTTTATCAGGACTCGATGTCCTTCCTATTCTATTCAATCCTACTGATCCACTACTATTTGGCAGTGACATTGTCGTTTCAACATTAGGACTATTAGTGAGCCCTGTCGCCTGTGTGCTTACAGGTAACAGAATAGAGTTCCTAGGAGAAGTATTGATCGAACTAAATGGTCGTGTCGAAGTGGATGTGGAGTACCATGATGTTGTATCATCAACTTTGGTCGGTGAAGATGAACTTGAACCATTTTGTGAAGATCTGGATGACAAAGTTGCGGTTTGTCCTAAAGAAGTTAAGTCTGCTGCTTCATATTCTACTACTCCTAGTTCATCTTCATTATTATCTTCTATGGATTCTAATACCCATCCAGGATTCAGAGATGAAATTGATCTTGAGTTTCGTAATGGATAATTTGCTGTGCCGTTATTTAGACTCACCACCGTATTTTTTATGGTTCCTCCTTCAGAATTGCCCCCAGGATATCCTCCAATATTGTTTGCCCCCGTTTGTACGCCTCCCAAACTGACGTTACTTGTGTTTATAGTCTTGGTTTTTCCCAGACTTGTCACACTGCCATTTCGTGATTGCAGTCCTGTCAATGATAAATTAACTGGTGTCGAAAACGCTTTATTGATCATCTCAAATGATCCCCCTTGTATTGCGCTATCACCGCTAAGTCGTTTCTTGGAAATATACCGTTGCGATGGAAAGTATTGCTCGGTCGGTGATCCTTTCTCTGTGATTGGAGATGGTGGAATATCTTGTATATTAACTACAAGTGAATTCTCTTTAATAGGAGATGTTCGTACATGAACCATTTCTTCTACATCATCCATAATTGCCACCTGGACTGATGCATCGTCGTTAGGAATTATCACCTTTTTGACAAATGCTCTACGAAATGGAAAGCTTATCTTGTGCGTGATCTTCCATTTAATGTAAATAAATGCTCTGGAGAAAGTATCTAACATATTGATAATACGTCGCCGAATTGTAATAGATGGTACATATTGTCCACCATCTAATCGGTTATATTCTGGTTCGTTGTCCTTTCGTATCATCGAAAGTAAAAATGAATACATGAATCCAGTGCTTATTCTCCTTCCTTTCCATGGTCCATTCCTTTTTACACACAACCACCACATGGCAGCTAGTAGCACTATTAACAAAGTGATTCCAATTATCCATTCTATCATGAAATTGTAATAACCCAATATACCGTGATGTTGAGGATTTGGTGGTGGCCGAGGACGTGGTCCTAATAGCAAGGGTATAGTACTTGATGCCTCCAATACCATCTTTCCGAGAGTCCAGCTAACTTGCATATCGCCAACAGAGTTGATGCTCTGAAAATATGGCGCATTTTTTCCTTTTCTTTTGTCAAGAGAAGGATTCTTGGGAATTCCAATACCTTCGTGCAGAACATTGGCTAACCACGCGGCTTTGAAACATTGCATCTCTAGCCTAGGCAAGTCTATAGATGAATTCCACTTCCCTTCATGAAAGTCACTATAAATCTTGTTCCAATCATTTTCGCAATAACCTTTTGCTTTTTCCACGAACTCATGATAATCCCAAGGGCCACCCAATCCAAACACATCATTTGAAGTGTACCAATACTCGGAAATTCCAATGAAATGATTCACCGAAAAATCAATTTTTGGAGTGTGCACACCATTAAACAGACATGGTTCATCCTTACATTCGGCCGTCTTGTTTAACAGAGGATAAGTGGAATCAAGACATTTTTCAAAAGAACCGGTACCTTGTAAGGTATAATAGGGCGGAGGAAGTGTTCGATCAGTGAGGGCGAGATCAACAGGCAGACAAGGATCTTTCAGCAGGATAACCGGTTGTTCTCGCGAACTTTCCGGATTGGTAATTTTCACATGTGTTTCAGTGTAATTTTTTATTCGGTCTTCAATATAACGACGACGGGCCTCGTTGGTACCATAACCCAAGAAAGTAGTTACAAAAACCTGATATTCTATCTGCTGGCCGTCTAACGTCCACATAGGAACAGTGGTCAAATCATTAGCATGCTTCTTTGCTTCGTCAGAACTGGGTTCAAAGGCAATTTGGGTGCTAGCACCACCCATGTCCAGAAATCCAAAAGTGGTCGTATGCTTTTTATCATCTAATTGTCGCGAGGAAACAACATTATGATTTCCTTTATCAAATTCAAATCCTCCCATCAAATAGTTGATAGCCACCCAACCATATATGCCCTCCATTTGACCGGAGATCACTTGAATGTTATCAGAGCATCGTTCGAACATCTTGAATCGACTCTTAAACATTATGTAGTCACAAGCGTTTTGTAATATGGCATCTTGTTGTGAGGTTGGTAACAAACGCATTCCAGCTGTTGCTAGTAAATATATGGGCGTCTCGGATACCTCATCTGGTGGAATTACCTCTAAAGCAAAATCTATTAACTCTTTTAGGTGACTCTCCCCAACTTGTGATGGATTTGATGAAAATGATGATATTCCTATATCGAAATAGGAATAAGTCGACTGCATTTAGTTAATAATAACCTCAATATAAAAATTTCCTTACCCGGTTCGACTTTTTTCTGCCATTTCAGACCGAACTCATCTCCAAATTCAATGGTGGGTAAACGGTGAAGGTCGCTTTTATTTTTATTCTCTCTAACATAACTGTGTTCTTTCCAACTATAGATCTGTACTCTGGAGCCTGAACTGCCGGCGTCTATTACAACTCCAAACTTCCTATTTGAAAACCAGCTTTCATGCGTTGAGACTCGCGGCATAACTATCCGACGTGTGAATTACTAGCAGTAAAAATAAATTCTATCGGAAAACAAGCCGAGTGAAAATTTTTTGCTAGGTTTATAACGAAAACCTCTAGTGGTTTATAATTAGAATACCTTTCCCGAGCTCCTG